>DWMG01000735.1:0-17718 GCA_018244855.1 Elbella merops
GGGCCACCCCGAAAAACGTACGTGAGTTAAGCCGGTACATTTATAATCATTGTTATGGTATCTTCATACCACCACCATTATGGGCCAGGCAGTAGGCAAACCGAGTGCCAAATGATTATATCCTTACAGATCTGACGTTTCTCTTTTATATTCATCACTCTCTTCACACGCGCTTGCCGTTTTCGACGACTTCTAACTCTCACATCAGCCAGTATCTGACATATTTGAATAACAGGTCAGTCTTAGTCTCTCTCCGTCTCATCCATTTACATTTTTGTTATACATAAATTTTCTTTCCTTTTATAATAAGGGTTGAATAAGCAAGCAAAAAGAGCAGCGATGTCTGCTAACAGTTCAAGTAATTCTTCTATAAAGTTCTTCCGAACGCCGCTCCCTTTCCCCCAAATTACGCATCCCCTCCACGTAGCACCGACGTGACGTCAGACGAATTACGTACATTAGATAGGGTAATTGCAGCGTAAATGCAAAACCTCATTTATATTCCACGCGTGGCTGTTTCGCGTAGATTTCTTTCGCCCTCTCCCAGAAGGGAAAAATTGTTCCGTATTGTGTTGTGTCTCGCGCGATTATTATTAAGTTGTCGTGGAAATTAAATGGTTGAGCGGTATAGAGATCGACTTTTATTTGAGATTTTCGAGGAGATAATGGATATCTTGCGTATAATGATCACGGTGATTTTGATTAAGGAAACAACAATAATACAAAATAATAATAATAATAATGAGGTTACAACGTATTAATACGTTAATGCTTGTACATAATGAAAATGAATCCCGTGATAATTATCCATAAACATTTCATGTATATGAGCGAAGTGTGAAGTTACGCGGTGTGGAAAAAATGAATTTAACTTAAAAATCAGAATTAATTTTCGGGTTAACATGACAAATATTAAAAAATACGAGCCGGTTGTAAAATTTTGCGAAGTATCACAAAGGTAATGTTGGAAACAATGTACACGTGGACAAAAAGAGTAATAACCGTTGGTCGGGCGACATTAAATATAATTAAATGTGTATAAATTATGTTCCACGAAGTTTTATGTCCTGCCTGATATTATATCAGTGTACTTAAGTCGGAAATAAATAAATGACGCTTTACTCTCATAACTCGCTTGTACTATAAATGTGTGTTTATGACTCTTGTAGCAATGACTGCCCAGTATCCGAAGGTCATTTGCTGTAATGGTAGAGGTAAACATTGTGAGGAGACCTGTACATGTTAGAGTTATGTGAAGTTGGCCAATCCGCCCGAGGTCAGCATGGCAGACTATGGCCGAGACCTTTACATTTTAAGAAGTGGCCTGGGTCTGAGAATGTAATATTGTTGTCAGAGTAGATAATGATAATGTTTTTTATTATTTTAAATATAAAAAAAACACCATTCGTTAAAAATAAAGTGACGTTATCTGGTTTCAAATTTTTCACTCTTTAGTGATCTGATTTATGAGCTATAAAAACCACACACAATAGGAAATATTTTGTACTCTTTAGTTATACTTAAGTTACAAAGTATAGTTTAGTTATAAAGTAACAAAGGAATTGGTTCCATTGCAAATACGAAGTAGATTAACGTAACAGTAAAATTCAGTTGCGATGAAATTGTTGTGATAAGTTCCAAATTTAAAACCAAGTTGCAAATAATACAGAGAGGACGTTGACATGTAATACAACGAGAGAAATGACGCGTCCGAAAGCATTAGCCCTAATTAAGTTTGTATAAATTATGTTCGGGACGCTTCCGGGGAATTACCCGCGCAAGCACCGCTGTTTATATGGAAAGTTCTGTGTACTGTGAGGTACTCTGGACAGTAATACAACGACTTATTAAACGTTACACTGTTGACATACTGTGATATGATTTATTGTGTCTCGTAACTACATAAATGATTTGGAGAATAATTTATACAATAACAACTGAATGCAATTTTTGGTAGTTGCTTAGTGATCTTTGCCTATCCGATAAGGCACTTAGCCTAATGATATTTGTATATTGTACACTGTTAATTCGTTTTTAAATTACAAAACTGAATCTGTTTGATCCATTGTTAGTTATGATAAACCGAATCTAAATATTCAGGCATTCTAGAAGACATTATATTATATTTTACTTGCTTATTACGTCATTGATCCACATCATTATTGTTCGCACTATAAACACTGATCGTGATTCAGAGTTAAATCTTCCCGAGCCAATTCTGGCACGCAACTCCGATCTTAAAAAGTTATGTGTGTATTTAAGATTAAATATTACTCGATACGCGGCCAAGGAAAACATTCTGAGGAGACCTTTATGCCTCAGAGTTCTTTACATTCTTATCTACGTGTATATGTAATATATGTCTTTATTCTAAGGCGTGTGAAGTTTACCAAATCGCACATAGCCAGCGTGGTAGACTACGGTCTTAAGTCTTCTTACTCTAAAAGGATACATCTGATAATATTAAGATGCATCCGAAGTGGCTGGCAGCGGTTGGATGTGACGAGCTGAAAATAGAGCTTAGTGGACTGCTATTGGAGAGGTCTATGTCCAGCAGTGGAAATACGCTGATAATGATGATGATGATGATGATCCGATATATAGATATGTAGATAAATAAGGTTGTCAGTGGCAATGTACAACTTAACTTTGCCGACATGTCAGCAAAGGGCCATAGCATTTATTCACAAATAAAGAATTTCAAATAAAAAAATTATTTCACAAATAGTGTTGTAATATAATCCTCAGAGTATCGCTTCGATTGGCTTCGAGTAGAACTGCCACCAGTCTTCTGAGCCTTGTCTGTGGCAAAGCAGGGTGCAACGTGGACATGAGGTTGGCTTGTGTTTTAAGATGGAGTTTAGAACCCCTTACACCCCATGGCGAAAAAAGCATCGCTAATACTTCATCTGGCATTTATTGACGATACTGAATTATTATATTGTAATACATATTAAGTGCTATTGGACCTTGGATAATATTAATGGACGTTAAAATGGTTAGTAATAATCCTCAACACTGTTCTGGTGCTCGAAGTATCATTAATTTGCATTCAATCATTAATCACGAATGATGTAATCCAATATATACTCTAACTTTAGGCTACGTTACTATATACAGCGATAAATTAGACTCAAATTTGCAAATATCTAAAGAGAGTAGATTGAAAAAACGATGAAATATTTCAATAACATAAAAATAGAAAGTCATATCGTCTGGAAAATGAATAGTGCTCATATAATTGATCATCTGGAAGCTCAGTTTAATTGGAGACCAAAATTCACTCACTCTGACCAATTAGATTAGATACTGACTAACGGGGTAGACAAAAACCTCCGAAACCGGCGTGCAGTACGAGGAAAGTGATGAATGCAGTAGAAACACATCGGACCTACAAGTATAGTCATTTGATATTAAATGTGATCCTGTATAGGCCTGGCGTGATATATAATAATCTTAATTATTATCATTATTTGAAACAGCCTGGATATAACATGAATAATTTCCACCAAGTCGTACAATCGCCGATAAATTTTTTTAGTGAAGTTTTTTATATAAAAACGCTAATAAAATAAAATAATTTTTATCGCAGCTCCAGTTTCTATTGAGAGCAGTAAATAATGCAGAGCCCGTTTCGCGGTTACAATCGTCTCGTTAGTACGAAGTAGTTAGATTTAATTAGTGCCGGAAAGAGCAATTTGGGAGTATTCGCCGAAATTCACCTTCCTTATAGTTAACTTCTTTGAAGGTTAAACACTTATTGGGGTTCGAGGAGCTGTTAGGGATATAATCATAAAAGTAATTGTTATAATTTTGTGAACAGTTCGTCGGATGGTACAGACGACGGTATTTTTATTGCTACGCTGATATTACTACGTCCTTGGTTCGTATTTGAATTTGAAATCTAATAATTTTCTAGGTACCTACTGTATGGTTTACAATTAACAAACAGTATTTTGAAAATATATCTGTAAATTAAATTGTTTTTCATTTTATTTCTGTCTAGCAGAAGTGTAAATTAAAACAAATTTGTTGCCAATTTTTAAGCACAGTATTTGTAGTTAAATATTTATTCTGTACGCATATAAATGATGGAGTAGTTGGATATCTCTGAACCCGACATACGAGTATATATAAACAATAATAATATGTAGATACCATGCAAAGACATATGCATGTGAGAAAATAATTTTGTTCAATAAAAATCAAATGTAGGTTTACGCCACTAGTTGGGCGCCAACTAGTGGCGCCATATTAGCTACCGGTTGGGTGCCAATGTCACCCTTGTAACGGCTTCTGTTGTCATAATTAACGGACGACGCACTCTGATCGTGCACTTTGCTCCAATGCATATCTAATTAGATTTAAGTATAGTGATGAAAATACTCTATATAATTTGTAGATACGTATTTATTTTTAAAAATGTGAACTATACAAATCTTTAACCATAATTAAATTATCAATACGTTTTTAACTTATTATTACCATCAAGTTTGTTTTTTTTTTAATTTCGTCTTAAATTAAGGTTCATTTAAAATGACATGTGAAAATACGGCGTAAAATACGATGTAAAATACGACGGTGGTGATGATTAAGTCATGGAGATTGCTAAAAATATGTTGTAATTGAAAAACAATAAAAATTAATGAATGCTTTTCTTAATTTGTCAAATCGGTCGCATTTTATAGATTAGAGCACAACACGCGTCGAGTTAACTAAACGGAGTAGCACATAGCGTTGTAAAAGCGAACGGCTTTATTTTCAGCACCATTTTGTGTTAAGGCCTACCGTTATCTATAAGTTATACAGCCAATGAGTATATTAAACGTGTTTCTAATACTATTCTTCAAAAATGTCACAATTGTTCTTATCTATAGATCAAAATAATTTACGCTCTAACAGTTTCAGTGATTGGTTTTATCTTTTCGTAATATAAAAATATGAGAATTTCAAAATAATTAAAACCAAAACTGGCCCAAGCAAAATAAATCTCTAACCTTATTGCAGTGATAGCTTATTCACGTTAAAACAAGACCCTACTCTCAAAATACATGTTATTCGTATGCGATAAAACGGAAAATTTAACGTCGTCAGTAATAAACAGCTCGTTGGCTGCCCGAACGCACGCTTTTACATAATACTTTACACATGAAATGATCATTTTTATGTGATGGCCAAAATTGCGACGAATATGTTTTTGGGGACTGGGAAGTATGGATTTACATTTAAAGGGTGATGTGTATCAAGAGGACATTTAAAAAATGTCATTTATAGGTAAGTTTATTTCATAAATAAAGGTAGAAAAGGCCAAGAAGGTAGGAGTAGAGTAGTAGTTGGGGAGGAAGAGTTATTTAATTGGCTAAAGCGGGTAGGATATTTAACAGGTATTAGTTAAGAAATGAGATATACTGTATAAAACTAATTATATTAGTCTCATTTTTTATTTTTCTGTAATATTTAACAGATTATACACACACACATCACATTATCAGCCTGTGTCAGTCTACTGCTGGACCAAGGCCTTCTCTAACAATTGCTTTTTGCACGTTCATAGGGGAAATTTGCCCATGAACCAAGTGGGTAGCATATTGGTTTGGGACCGTAGCAGGCATTAAACAAATAAATTAAAAAAATATTGTAATAATTACTAGCATTAAATTTAATATACAAACAGAGGAAATTGTTATGGAATTATGTGTCGATTTAAGCATAATATTTTAATCTGTTCTTGATTCTAACGAAAATTTTACCAAAAATAAATCTCTTCGATGATCGTAGAAGCCATCCAGGCGTCTATGATACAATAAAAATGCTCCGTTGACATCCTTGCGGTATATGGAACCCTATACATGGAACTATATATATACCGAACCCTCATCCCCCAATCGCCATATATCATAATGCACATGTTGCTCCACGGATTTTTCAAGGCACAAGCTGTTTTATTTACATAGATTTTTCACGAAATAAATGACAGGCCCTACTTAATCTTATAACGACTAGTTGTTTCACAGTCGTCAACAAATGAGAACGTGATAATTAACGCCCACTCGCCCGTTCGCCCGAAAGCGAGTATTGTTTGATTTATTTGCGTTGGCGTTAATTATAATATTTTATCATCGATCCCCATTTATTTGCCAAGAGAATTGAGTTGAACTGCGCCAAAATAAACCTGATGAAAAATAAATTGTGTATTTATTGGTAAAAATTGTTTCGTTCATGATAATAATGGTCCTTGCCTGCCCCGTAAGGGACCTGACGTGAAGATATGTATGTATGTATGATAATAAACCTCTTTGTCCTTCCACTGCTGGACTCTGATCTCCGCTCAGAATGATAAGAGTCAAGATCATAATTTGCCACTCTGGTCAATGCGTATTGATAGACGAGAAAGTTCTTTTTTATAGAAGTATTCCTTAATTTGTAAGTGATTTTTTTTCGTGTGTTTTACACTGTCTTATTTCGTCTTTGTATATCTTAAAGTAGAATCTAATAACTACTGTAGATAATTACAAAATAGCTAAATGGTTATGGCGTCGATGATACAGTATTGTTAAGGTTGAAATGTAGTTAATTTTAGACTTTAAAATAACAGGTTTTCTATCGAAAATCCAAGTTGTTCTATATCAGCGTTAGTTCTACCATAGAAACGTGGTGCTTGTCCCACTTTATCTGATGAACACGTTATTCTTAGGTTTAATTATCTTAATTATGTTTGGCGCACTAATCTGGTTCAGGAGGATAATACATTTCTAAATGTTGTACTGGCGTTCTGCTGGCTATAATTACCGATTTATATAGATACATATACGAGTACATTAGTGTAGGAAGGTGCTTATACTTAAGTACCTAATAATTACCTATATACAAGTACCTAATATACGAGTACCTAATATTGTCAACTCAGGCAGGGAAATTGAAATAATACTAAGCCGATCATATCAGCTATTAATTATTTGCACAGTACTCGTATGATGGAACATTGGCCGTTTAATAATCTAATTGTGATTAACTAGTCAATTTAATTAATTACTAGTTCAGAGCACGAGTGACTTTGTACCAATTATTGTCGCTCTACATCTCTGCTCTACATATTAATTAAACTGTGTTAAATCAAAGTAAAAAATATCATTATAAATATTTGTATGCTCGTTTGGGATAAATATGTAGTATACCAGCCGTCTGGTTACCATATGTGTGGAGATGTCATAAAAAATTATTGTTATTATAGAGTTCATGAAACTGAACTTCAGTTTTCAAATGTAAAATTCATATTACATATGGTACATACATACATTTCTTTATTTCATGGTTCCGATTACGTATTGTAGAGTATGAGATGGGAGGCTTAAAGAAAGCCTTGCTCATTTTATCGGCACTTACATTACCATATTCACTAACTGTAATGTCTGTTTGTTTCAGAAGCCGATTATACACTAGACGACTCGTTTTGGAATGAAGAAAGTCCTGTTGGTGAGTGCATGCAACATTCATGATATTCTTATTATTATTTCTATATTTATTATTGGATTGACTCGCCTACTGGTCTAGTTTTTACGATTTCGATCAAACCAATTTCTACCCAAGCCAAAATAAATGTCTTATAAAATGTATTTAAAAATATGTACATGTATGTCCATTTGCATCTAGACCTATTAACTGCTTATGTTGGCTGGATTAAGTGCCACTAAAGGACCTTTTTTATGGTTTTTTCCTATAGTCCTATAATGCAACAAAGGCCTCGTGTGACTGCTGCATACTCGTATCTAATTTATGCATCCAAAAAAAAAACATAAACTCGCGTTCATGCATTATGTAACTAGCATAAAAAATTGCATACATTAAGACGAACTTTTAATTTAATTCTAAATATTCTTGTTTTAACTTTGGAGTTAAACATACCAGCGAGTTTTCCGTTTGTTTTATCTTTTCCATATGTGAATAACTTGGTATTGTGATATTATCACGCCAGATTTGAACCCAGGGCTAAATATCTCTACCTTTATAGACCTGACGTACTTCTATATTCATCATTTTCTTCATATATTCATTCCAAGGCTTCTAATTCCCCCACTGGATATGAATGAGTACTACTGCATTTCAGTTATAATGATGGTAAGGTCTCAAAAACATTGTCCCGGTCCGTCTCTTTAGAAGTATGGCATTACAATATGTAAATAAATATATATAAAAATCGTTTGGCTATTAAAGACCATCTATGTTAAACCACATATTCTGTCACGAACAGCGTCAATTTTCTATACTTTAACCGATCTTGAGCTATCTAAACGGATTTCACCAGTTCTGTGCAAGTCTGTCTACCCGTTTACAGTTCACCTTTGTTTCTAGGATGAGGGAGAATTTTGAAAGAAAGCTCGACCTTTTGCTAGATAATAATTATCTATTGTAACGACTGTTGTTTTTGACATCTCTATATACATGTGTATAATTAGATATATCTTGATTGGACAAGTCTCATTAACGCTACACAAGGACAATGCATTGTTATCTCAAATATAGAAAATATGTTTATTATTCACTAAATATTTTGTCTCTCCTCTCTTCTATTCGTCTGCTATTTTATGTCAGTATTGCCCACGTCACGTACACTTAAATAATAGTGAAACAAATTGAATAATATGAAACAATTTTAACGTCGGTTCACTTATATACAAATCAGCATGGCTTTAATAATTACATAAAACAACAAATTGCATGGAATATAAAATTCGACCAACAATTGTTATTAAAAATAGTTAATGGGGAGCGTTATTCAAATAAGGTCAGTTTCACATATTGTGATACAACAGCTATTGTTAAACGCTACTGTCGGTCGGTTTTTATCGTCCATCAACATCGCAACGTGAAAAAACGTTTAAAATAAAAAGTTACGAGTCCCGGGTATAGCGCGTTTCGCTCAACTCAGGATATCCTGGAAACGGTCGTTTTATATCACGCCATCTGCTCAAGAGTTATGGCTTTGAGGCAAATAAATTTTATTTTTAAAAAATCTCTGCCACAGCCCCTTAAAATCATGTCACGATTTGTTAAGTCGGTAATAAGATTTGCCACTAGAAAAAACGACAATAAAAGTGAAGCATTAATAAAATATGCATTACTAATATGGATGTAAATTTAAACTTATTTAAAAATCGTATTTAGTAACAGAATAGTCGGTACACATCAAGCAATGACTAATATAATAATCCATTTATATAGTACATGAACATTTTAAATAAATGTATATAGTTCAAGCGAATTATTCCTCAAATACTTCAACTATCCTTAAATAATTCAAATTAAGATTTAGTCAAGTCCGGAATGACAGTATGCGCAAAAGTGGGTGGCAGCGGTTGGATTCGAAGAGCTGAAGATCGAGCTCAGTGGTGGGCTATTGGAGAGGTCTATGTCCAACAGTGGACGGGAGTAGGCTGAAGATAAAGACTTATCATCATCACACTCAGATCTTACGAAATGTACGTGTAGTATCGACACAGCCTTAATAATTAACAATAGATAATTTTAAAATTCAAATTTTCATTTACTTGTAACCCAGCGGCCTTTACTCACCCGCTTTGCCGATCTTAAGTACAAAGTTACGAAATTGTTATTCTTTTCTAATTAAAATTACTTTTATAATTTCATAGCTCCTAAACAACTTTCTGAAGGAAATGTTATTTATAAATAACCCCTTCTTCCGCTTCGAGAACTTTCTTCGCGAGAAAATATTACTTTTGTAATGAATAGTAGAACAGGCCGGCGTAGAGTTCAAAATATCCCTAAATAAATTTAATTGAAATCGCTTCAGAGGCTTCAAGTTAAATATGTAGCAGATATACATAAATACCTTCCTTCATATTAAAAATATTAATCTAGATTTCGGATTTGCTTTCCGTATAAAACTCGAACAAACAACATTTGAAAGTTCTCTAAATCCAATTTTTCTTTCTTTAAGAACATTTGTCTGGGAAAATATTACTCAAAAATTAACGTACTCGCAGAAAGAATAGCCCGAAAACTTACCCGAAAGTTTTAATAATGCGATTACTTAGTTATATGTATACATCCGGAAGAAATCCAGATCCAAAACGCGTGCCAAATATAATCTATCCTTTAAGAACCGGCATTTTTCTTCTATATCTATTACTCTCTTTGTTTTATTACGATTATTGAATGAGCGCTCCTAGGTTCGATTTCCAGGTCGAGTATTACTAAATTTTTCTACGTTTTACATTTATATTCATGATGATAATAATGATAACGCATTACTACATTTTTCGAACTTATTGTTAGAATTCCTAACACTATTTTAGATTGCAGAACATGTCTCTGCCTACCTCGTCGGAGATGGCAGGCGTATAGTTAGATTATGTTGCGATTCATTTTATTTTATGTAAAGACTTCAAGGACGTACAACGTACAAAAATAAAAAAATGATTTATATAAGAGTGTTATAAAAATACGCTCGCACGTCATATCGCTTGAACCCAGCGGCATACGCGTCATATTGTGAAGCAACCGGGATTTCCTGCTGCGCGGTGTCGATACCCTCCCCGCGGTACTAACCTTACGTAAGTCATAGTATAAAAAAACTCGGCATTTTTAAATATATTTTATCGTCTTTTTGTTCAGAGAAACATGTTATTTCATTACACTGGGGTTAAAAAATGAATAACTTTTTAGGAACAACTAACCGAATTAATAAAAATATGGTTGTTGAACCATTTAAGGTGCGAATGTGAACGAACGTAAGAGTAGTGAATGAATGAGTGCTTGTTACTAAAGATCACCTCAGTTGCATTTAAACCTTTGGAAGTGACACACCGTTTTGTTTGTATTAACTCTCTCTGCAGACCTTTAACCAACCTAAACTGAACATTATCATCTAATACAATTGTGTATCGTTATTGTACTTTGTAGAAAAAGAAAACAAAACAAAGTCGGTTTGTCAAATTCAAAAACCTCCGCCCCGATGGGATGACGACCTGCGAAAGGCCGCAGGCAGATGCTGGATGCGGCAAGCCGAAGGCAGCGCGCGATGGCGCTCATTGGGATCAGACCTATGTCAAGTAGTGGACTAAGATAGGCTGGTGATGATGACGATGATGATGAAAAATAACCTCCCTTTTTATTATTATAATTATTACATTGTAACACCACCTCCCTTACGGGGCAGGCAAAGAGCACCGACGGTTAAAATAAAATAACTGCTCTAAAACACTGCAGTCATTTTTTAGCTACTACAAGTTGTCCCTTTATACATATAAACCCTAGCGTAGTCTGAGAACATTTTCAGACCACCCTAGGGTCGGGAAAAGTATATGGTACATATATATATATGTATATACGAGTACTAGATGTATGTACACATATCTCTTGTACATCTTTATTCGAGGCTGGAAACTGAGTTTTTTTTAGTCTTCTCGGAGTACACAGAAAAATAAAACTGCCATATATTTGACGATTTTGTAAAATGAGATTCACCGTCACAACGCTGAAGGCCGCCGCCTTAATAAAGGAACCGGGACATCCTGCTGTGCAATTCCTTGGAACCATTGACTCCGCACTAACATTGTACTGTGGCAAAAGTTTGCCAGATTTTTGTTTTATAACCTCTGGTTTTTATATATTTTCAACACGTAACATCACGCCTATAATCCGCAGTAGGGTAGGCAGAGGAGTGTAGTACACTTCCACGTTACGTTTAAGTCCCATGGAATAGGTGGTGAGCCTATTTTTTCAATACGTTACCCATAAATCACGTAAGATATAAAAAATTGACAAATAAAATTTAGGAGCAGTACTTGAAGTGGCGACTTAAAGAAGAGATGGATAGGTTAATTTGTATAAAACATACAACCTTCGAAGACAGGTATAGAATTGACACTTTTTAAGCATCGTGGTACATTCTTAGTCTATGTCTTAATTAAAATCAGGTGAAATATATGAATATTAAAATTATTACAATATTAATTAGTATCTACTATACTGAATATTATCTGTTCTCCAAGTTTCTCGATATATCCCTCTCTCATGTTATTGGGACCATGATATTATATACCGTTAGAAAAGTCGCAATACATAATCACATGTAAGTAAGATCTAATTAATTCCACATAATGCCCCTTAACAAGCTCGTCTGAATGAAGTGAATGAACGACCGAAGCACACAAAAGGATCCACAAGGACACATTGAGGAGTCGAGATCATTAACCCGCAGAGTCCCTTCCGAAATGAGAAAACCGAGTTATTTTCACAGTTTCAAAGCGTTCGATGTTGGAACACTCACAAAGCTGCGTATCTCGCTCAAAAAGCGCTCATAAACCAGCAACAAACTGGCTGGAGCCGGTTAAAACCGGAATAGTAACCGCCGCGAACCGGTTCGAACTAGTTTACGAATCTGTAGCAAAGCCGCTTTGATGTGGCAACTTTGTAGAGTTTGTTAGAAATATTTACGTCTGTTTATGTCTGCAGGTGGTCTGTGTAAGCTTTGTTATGTACCTTGTAAACGCATGCGTTCATGGTGACCCAAACAATTTTGTAACTGTTGGAGGCTTAACATTATTTTCCTAATAGCGTCTGTAACGATTTCTCAAACCTGCTGGTGTTAATATTTTAACTTAGAAGTAACAATAAAAAATAAATTAAATGACGAATATTAATCGTTACCATACAATATATTTCAGTCTATTTAACTTGTTAAAGCCGCTATATTTTTGTGCAATTAAATTTAATCACATTTTATATAAGGAATAAAATAACCACTATATTATTATAAAATGTTAAGTGCAAATTTTCTCAACTAAATTATATATGAATTTGATTATGAATTTTACCGATAGACACTTATCGGATACGGAGTTAACGCGTACAAAATTCCTTTCCTTGTTAGATAACAATCGTTGAGTCTTGTGGGAATCCTTCAGGAGAACTTCAAAACAGTCGAGTTAGCCAGTGACCCTTCGAGAGCATTAGAACCGTAATCAAGACTCTTCCCTATTTCGAGGTGAAATCATGTGCCTTAATATACAAGTAGGATACGGGAACTCTGTTACTATATACGAAGTTAAAGTCGGAGTCTAACGGATTTAAAAAGCAAAAATAAATATATGATTGTATCGCTTTTATAACCTATAGAAAAACGTATCGGCCATTACCACCTACATTAATGCTTCACCACCTAATATTCCTCTCGGAATACATTCGAAAGCAATATAAAAAATTGAAAAGGATAAGAGAAAAGGATCAGCTAAAATAATGGTAATATTCCGTACGAGACTGATTCCATAATCCGCAGGCGCGCCCCCAGGCTGCCGATCTTCGCATTCACTCGGCTTTTCCACGCGAATATCGTATTATTGTGTCGTATGCTAATATAAAATGAAAAAAGAGAAATTTTAATGTCTTTCTTTTAAGAAAATCATGTACACGTATATATTTGTAATCCGCTCACTGATGAATACTCGTATATAAGGCGTACGCCGTTATAATTTAACGCGCGAAGATTTGTAATTCCCAAAACCCATAATATATGCGTGTTCTTAATTTACTAAGTAATTTGAAATACAATTATTATTATTTTTTAAATCAGAAACAATATATATGTAGAATGGCCCAATTCTGTAAAATAGCAGAGTCTTAGACACCGTTTAAAAATAGAACAGGTAAATTTATGAAAAATCTCTGAGCAGCAGATGACCTTGCAACTCGTAATTTCATTTTACGTCATCACCATGGCTTACGACCTTATAAAAAAGTTTGTCGTATAAACGACACTTTTTAACACTAGCTCCTCCCTTTATATTTAAAAAACTTAAATAACTAATTCCAAGTTGACGATAATAAACAAGACACAAGAAGCATTAAGTAACGTGTACCAAAAACATTAAAATAGCGTAACAGACATCTTCAAGGCCTCACACCGTTACACCAAAAGAGCTATTTATAATAAATAATTATCATCATCATCGTCATCATGAGCCTCAACATGTCCTCTGCTGGACATAGGTAAAAAAGTACCCGAAAACATTTGGGGTTTACATACAAGTAGATACTCTAAGTATATGTAAGCCTAAAATCGGAATATGTAGATGTTAATCATGGACCAGATGGCTCGGCAGTTCACAGTTACTACACAAAGCTAAGCCCGGATTTAATCTAACTTTTGATGAACATAAGCTTTGTTAATTGCGCGTCTACACGGAGACGTGGTGACACTCGCGTCATTATGCATAACCACTGCAGCGAAGAAGCATGTGACCACTCGTTTCCGCTACAAAATGATGGAGGTTATTCTTTTTAACTTACAAAATCTCCCATTAACATATCACAATGGTGATAATAAAGAATGTTAAATCTCTCTCCCTTCATTCCTATACAGAAGCACAACTTCGTTTATTAAAAGAAAACAAAAATATGTTTTTTAAACTTCTAGAACGACATCATTCAGCACAATACGCAACACTTAGAGGACGTTAATTTATCTCTTATGCGCAGGAAAGTGAACAAATATAAAATTCCTTTTTTACTATAAAGTAAATTTCCTATATATAAATCTATACTATAAATTATCTATCTATCCTATACTATAAATTAAAAAATAAAAAACCCAGGAGAACATGAATGAAGCTGTCCAGACACAAATGGGTTGCAATCGAGTACAACTGTCAAAGAAACAAAGCTTCGGTGACGGAATTAAACAGCCCTTAGAATTCATTAATCAATTTAACAAATTCGATCGATCTCTGGGTTATGCAGACCATTTGATGGTGATTCTATTTGATTAAACTGAATTCAAGGAAAATAAGCCTGCGACAACTGAGAACAGAGCATATTAGCCCTAGCGCATTAACATTTATTTTAAGTAACAGTATACAATTTGACTGCCTCGTTGGTGGAGCGGTTGCAACCGTGACTGCCGATCGTGCGGTCCTGGGTTCAAATCCCGGGTCAGGTACTATGGGATTTATCTAATTTAGAATTTCTAGTACTGACTTGGAGTCTGGATATGTGCACGGTGTATGGCAATAGGCTCACCACCTATTCCATGGAACGTAAACCTAACTGGTGAAACGTGGCAGTGCATTACACTTCTCTGCCTACCCCTTCGGAGATTACAGACGTGATGTTACGATTTTAGAATACAATTTCAAAAGTGTATAATATATAAATTATCTCAATAGTATATTATTTCGAAAGGTACAAGTGCCGTGGTACAAGAGAACTCAACTATTTGACGAAACGAATGTTCTTACCTAATCCGTAAAAGACCTGATGTGACCATACAATAGTAATAATTTCGATAGTAGGTTAAGTCATGTTTAGTCCGAGAGCTTAGTGCATGTTAAATTTACATGTGGCATGTATTGACATGCAAATTCCTGTCCAATATACCATATTACAGGTCCCGTTACAGGCAACATGGAAATTATTGTTCGCGCTGGTTTTATTTATTGCCTCTCGTATTAAAAACTGGCAATTTTAATTGAATAGTCCATATTATATTTTAATAAAAATAAAGTTTAGATCATATTTGATGTCGGTGAAATTAAACTAGTAAGCAGACATAAGCTGTTTCTGGTTTAAATAAATTGAGGACCATAACTATTGAGACGTCAAACTCTAGTTTCATAAAAGGCAGGGGTAATGTGTTCTTTTCTTTAGTGGACATCATGCTTGACAAACGTAGCCTACGAGGCCCCACAGATATGTGATGTGACGATATACGGCAAGTGGCTGAAAGCGGTAGGAAACGAAGATCAGTTTTGTGCTATCGGAGAGGCCAATATCCAGCAGTAGACGAAAACGGAGTAATGAATGTATATATGTCAAAAGTATAAATATTTATTAAGTCGAAGCGGATATATGGAAATGTGCTAGGACATGATAAATTCCACCGCGTCAAGAGCGTAGACTGCCACGCCGGCCAAGTGTATATCGGCAGAACGAGAGCACGCTGTTCATATTCCTGAAAATCCAGACTCATTATTGATTCCAAGACAGGTCACGTACCAAGAGTACGGCCGCTATTGAAATTTACATGTCGAATGCATTGACATGCAAATTATTGTACAAGATGGCACCCGAGCCACATGTGATGTTCGCTGTGACATGTCTTGCATCGTGTTCGTTTGTGCTACATTTATGTTGAACATGTTCCATGCATATTTGTATAGAGAGCGTATAACGGTATGCTGGTACGGGTACATGCTATGAACACGTCATGCGATGTGTGAAATGGCGTGTGGTCTAGAACAAGCGTTGTTTTCATTATTTCAAATTAATTATTAAAAAAGGCTACATAGGCTATTTTTGGAAAAGGAATTTAATATGTGACACTGACTTTAACTGCATATTGTTAATATTTTGTTTAGTAACTGCAGTAACTGCAATTGTAATTAAACCTTAATGTCCCTGTGGTGATTCGGTTACTAATCACATTTGTTTTCTATCAAAAAAGTCATTGAATATTAGTAGTCATATTTTTTATAGTTTAAAATTTTTTTTCTTGTCAACACCTATTTCTATTCCGAAAATTGACAATGAACTTTAAAATAAACAGTTCACGAATAAGTGAACTTCAGAACTCCATTGGACATATTATGTAATGTCATAGAAGTATCAAACGACTTTACATTTGATTAGATCAGATGTTTAATGGCTACTGGGGCTCATTAACGTGATATGAGTTCAGTCATCTATTTTCTATCCTCCCCAGAAGTAAATAGTTCGGAATGTCTGTGTCTTAATGTCTGCCTTCCTCTCCAAATCAAGCCGGCCAACCAAGATATGCTTCGCTAAATAACAACAAAAATAGTTCCACTAACAGTGATTCATACGCGAACTTTGTTATGAAAGTTTTATCACATGTAAATATTAATATCAGTGTGAAACTGTTTTTGTCCATATTCAGAAAGCCAACTCTAATGTTGTGAATCAGACTCATTTATAATTCCGAGTGAACATAACTAGATGTAAATTTGCGACATTGTTATCTGTACCGACTAGTTAATAATAGATTTAGGCTAGTTTTAGCGAAATTACTACCATGATTGGTGGTCCTGTCACCGCCATAAAGAGATATTATGTGTGTGTCACACGCGTTTAAGCATACAGTGCTCAAACCAAATTTATCCCAAATATCTAGTTAGTAAAGTTCAATTTTAATCGTATTATGTTTTAGGTTTACGCGTTAATGTGGCAAGCGAAATGAAACCTAAAACCAATCAAGCAATGACTCATTTTAGCGAGTGTTCATTAAAAGGAAACGAAATTGGAAACACAGAATTCGCTTCGGCAAATGTGTCAAATGTGACATCGTGTTAGATATTTGCTTGTCCATGTTTTTGACATTTGTTTGATTGAGTTTCGTGGTACATTTGAAAACAATTTTGAACAACAAACCTTTAATTAATTTTACATTATGAAACTTGTCTTGAGATTGGAAGACGCCTTTAAATAGTACATTGAAGGTTTTAGATATTATGCGCTAACTAGTTTAGTCCAAAATTGAAAAAATAGTGAAATTCGAGGCTTTTATCACTTGTAGAGTCAAACACATGACTAGCATTGAAATAGACGGAACTATTGACTGAATATTGACGCATTGAAATTGAAGTAAAAATATTTCGTACTAAATAATATCATCATCATCATCAGCCTATTTCAGTCCACTGCTGGACATAGGCCTCCCCAAAAGGGGGTTTATGCCCGTAATCT
>DWMG01000736.1:0-17708 GCA_018244855.1 Elbella merops
GTTTTAAATACCGGCTGTCTAATTTGGCACGTTATTATGTATTTGTTTTAGTCATATTATGGTAACCTTTAAAATGTAACGCAAAGGCTTCCCCAAACAGACGTAGGAGGCAACGGCGCAGGCGGCGGAGACAACCAGCTCGCCAGATGGTTCTCCCCGGAGTTGCTGGCCAGGGCGTCCGCGGGCAAGCTGCCCTCCGTCCATGTGCCCAACGCACTATCGCTGGAAGACCTGGAACGACACCACCACTCGCCCGCTCCCCCAGTGCGCAACTAGGCACCGCAGGAGAGCATAGGGAGCCCTTTGAGTTGTACACTCGAGTCAAAATGAATATATTTTGTGTGAACTACTATATACAACAAGTCTTTGTGAATGGATTAACGACGCGAGTGAATGTGTGGACATTTTGTTTGTTGCGAATTCGCCGAGTGAATGATTGAGCGGGATAATAGACAGATAATCAACTTTTATATATATACATACACAGGTGTTAAAAAAATCAAATTGTTTGTGTTTATGTAATCGACGATTTCTTCCCCAATCCTCCTAATTTGTTCGGTTCGTCTAAAATTTATGTACGTTTTGTCTAACGACTCGGTTGTTGGAACATATTATTTCAGCACATATTGCTATGTCATGTAAGATGTATTTTTCAAGGATTGTGAAAACAAATTGTGACGATATAATTGATTGGGTGCGTTTATAATAATGTCGACTGTGCGTGTGGACGCCCGGTGAAGAACGTCGGCTTTTATATAAACGCACCCAGCTTAAGAAACGAGACAAACGTTTATGTACATTATATTGTATTAGATATGATGTAGGTGTAAGATTGGCAATCGTCTAAAGTGAATGGTGACTTCAGTTCTTGTGACCGCATCGAGAGTGATATTTGGAGTAACAGTAATGTCATACAAGAACGCGGGAAATTTTGCAAAATGTATACACGGTCTTTTTTGTAATTGTTATCAAAATAAATACATGGTTGTGTCTATATTGAAACTGGATATACAACGGAGTTCAAATTGTATGTGATTTAGCGTTCGTACGTTGAAAATGAATGTTATTTGCACAACATTGATTATTTTACATTTGAGAAACGAAAAACTCTTGTGAACCGTATTGTTTAGTGAACACATAAAATTGGGAACTTTTTCCTTTTACGCAACATGAAATTATAAATTTTTATATCTCGTTACGAGAGGTCGTTTTTGTCCATATATCAATTTATAAAAGTTTTGGTTTTATTGCATGAGGGTAAAATGAAATGAAATTGTGAGTTTAATCAAGGGAGATAATGACGTTTTATCAAATACATCAGCGGGTTGGTTGTCTCTGTTAGATTTTAAGGTTGAGAGGAAGAAAGGGTGCGAGAACGGAACAGTGAGAGCGAAAGAGAGAGAGAGAGGTAGATCGACAGATAGATAATTATATATTGTAAATAATTGTAGTGTACTTGTAGGTTTAAGTCGGGTGGTAGCTGTCGCGGGGTGTCGTTTGGTGTATTACTTTTGTACAGTTAAATATGGAACTTGCCGCGTTGTATAAAGCACACCTAGTGTATCTGACGACGACGGGTCGCGGCGCGGGCGTGCGGGTTCGAGTCTTGTGTCGTGTCCGTTTTTCGACAATTATACTTGTCTTTTATGCCTTTTTTGAAAGTGTAAATATCTGTGTGCTCATTTTACTGTCGTCCCCGCTGCCGGCCGGCGGCGCCGCGCGACCCGCTGACGTTATTTGTAAATTTGAAATTGTCTTAGTGGTTGGATATATGGCGCTTCTATTTGTTTTCAAACTCTGCGACGGCTCCCTGACTGTGGACGGGGATAGAGATGATGATGGTAATGGTGATGATTATGAATCCGAGTTTGTGAGCGGCGACTGAGGGTGGTGGCGGTGCGCTACGTAACTGTTCTGATGATACTCATTTGTGTCGAATCTGTTTGGGCCTCTTTATAATGACAGTTAGAACTGCGCAAAATATGTTCTTGGTGTTGACAGCGTTATAAGGATTTTTGTGATAAATATAGCAATTAGTCTGTTTTAGAGGTTTAATATCTAATTCATCTGGTATTATTCATGCAGCGGAGTGCTCGAATCAAAATAAACTTGTAAACTGACATCCTATATACTTCCTCCAACTTCCCTTGTCGACGAGTTTGGGGTACTATTCGACACTAATGATTTATTTGTGTACTACCATAAATATGCCTCTCAACGTATATGATTTAATTCTGCTAAACGGTTACATCAGCCGGCTAATGATAGGAGAGGGGAGGAGTATGAGAAGGAGAGTGAGGGAAAAGAGAGAATGTTCGGTTTACGTGTACTTTCTTTCGTCCATTCTTGTCCGCGTTTATATCTAGTTGGATGTGAACGTGTGAGAAATGTTCAATTGTCCGTGTAGGAGAGTTGGAATAGTCCAGCTGATGTATTAATTTCACGAATACTTTTGTTTCTCCTTAATAATCCATTGCATGACCGCGTATCGGCCGCGAAGCGAGGTTCCAAATTCCAAGCATTTCAGAAACCTGGGCAACCATAGCTCCCCGATCTACCGTCCCACATCTGAACAATCTTTCACTACACATCTCCCTTCCATCTCCCCCTCCACTCTTATCCTAACCCCTTTTCCTCCCTATCTCTTCTCCCATCCCCCATCTAATCTATTCACCTATCCAGTACTCCCCCAGTTCCATCCTTCTCAATCCTTTGTTCGCTCATCTTCATTCCAAATCTTCCATCTCTTTCCCTTCTTCATACTGTCCCTCCCATCCCTTTCTCTGCTCCATAGTGTTGCATCCAACCCCTGCTCTTCTCCATTCAGCCTCCCTCATCCCCTTTTATCCCAAAAACAGGGTGGGCCTATTTTGTTGGCGCAATGGATACTAAGCGATATGTATTTAGTTATTTTTATTATTTTTAGTATTTGTGTTTCATTAGTGTTCGTATCAATACACTCTCGACGTATTGAAGTATGGCGACTCTTCGAAGTTGCCTACTATAAACGTGTATACACATATGTAGGTATCTAATCGTGTGTACGATTGTTTTATTGCATTTTTCTTACACGTATTATAATTTTACATTTACGCGTTTGTGGAATCTTTGGTCTTCGCGTCCATGTTGTCGTGGAAATAAAATTGTTAGCATCAGATTTTTAGGGTGAATTATTTTATTGGTCTAGCATGCGTAAGATGGTATGTTAGACAACCCTCTGTTTCAAGCCAATCTCTCCCCACCTCCACCCCAACCCCCGGGCTCCGCCTCCATTTTTTTTGTAAAGTTTATACCCCAGTCGCACATCGTGTTCAAGAGGTTTTTCGAATTATTTTTTTGTTCGATGCCGAACTCGAAACGTATGAATAGGAATATTATGTGTCAATTATTGTTATTATTATTATTTATTCTAATACTATCTGTGCATTCATATCCGGACAATAGCGTAGAATTTTTGAACCGTCCAACCGCTGTGTAGATGTTTTTCTCGGCTCAAAATCCTGATATATTCCTTTCGTTCGGAATGCGTTTGTATAAAAACTGGGCTGGGCTCCGTTAAGCTTTGTTTTTCTACTGCTCCTACACTATGACTTTTTAAAGCTGTATGACGCAGACTTTCATTTGCGTCGTAATCTAGACAGTTTTCGATGTGACAGCGGCAGGGTTATTATTTTTGGTCGCTTTAAATCAATTACGAACAGAAAATAGTCAATGAAATTTTTTGGAGAATGCAGCTCGGAGAGCCCAGTGGACGCCTGTGTCCTTTTGCGAACCAGTGCGACGGTTAAAGTTACAGGAAACGGCGATGCGCGGTTGACTGTGTGCGTGCGCGTGTGTGCGTGCGCGGCGCGTCCGTGTGTTGTTTTATTCGACACACGTTTGGATGTGTTGATTGGCTGCGGCCGGCGGCGGCCGGTCGACGGTCGGCCGCATGAGATGCGGCCACGCGATTTTCGTTCTCATAGCAGTATCGATCGATTGATAAAATAGATTGCGAAATTTCCATTTGTCGAACGTGCAAAACTTTTATGACGAAAACAATATGCGCTTACGTTAACGAACAAGAAATGTCTCCTGTAAGCTTTAAATTATTGATTAAAGAGAAATTTGAAAGTTTGCCGTGTTTTATTGTGCTACACCTTTTTGTGTTATGTTGGCCACACTGGGCAAATTTAAAGGTTAAACTTTTGTAATTTATGAGAGGTGTTTTGAAATAGGACAGTGGTGTTCCATTTAATTGACCCATTGGGTATGCTATAAGGTTGTCAGGCCGGACCCTAGTCTAATCAACATCCAGTATTAACACTAACTGGTTGATAAAAAACTTACTGAGCATTATTTATATATATATATATATATGATATAAAGGTACCTTTTAGTTAATCCAGCTGTCTAGAGATAGTTTGATAGAAACAATGCTATCAGCTATCATATTACCAGTTCGGTCATCATCACATCAATGATTTACAGGGCGGTGTTGAGAACGAAATGTAATTGCTATAATATTTTTGATCTGACTTCAGAAACATATAAGAGATTGCATATCTCTAAATAGTTGATATACTCTTTACATAAACACAGTAGAATAAACAACTTAAAATTATGGTTGGTACTTTTATTGTGTTATCACTTAATTATAACTCCATATCCACATAGAACTTGCACTTAATTTTATGCATAATAATAAAAAAAAAACTTAAGAACATCTTTTGAAAACCTTAAAAAGATGGATGGTAGCGGCTGGATGAGATCTGCAGAGGATAGTTTGTTGCACACCCTGCGAAAGGCCTATGTTAAGCAGTGGAATGGCAAAGACTGATGTGATAATGATGATGATAAGGGGTCTTATTATCTTCAAGCAACATTTAAGTTATTTTTAAATCCAAGTATGTGACACTGGTCAAAAGTAATATTTAACTCAAATTTTTTGTCTGTTTATATGAAACAAACAATTACAAAATTACAAATAGAGAAGCAACTTTGCTTGTGGGTCTTTGTAACGATTTTACGACCAGTGCTTTGAACCGATTATGTTGAAATTATGTATAAATTAACTACACAATTGGGAAAAGATACAAATGACAAAAATACATATCTATTCTCTTTGATCTTCATTTTATTCCTTAAGAAAAAGCGACATTACTGCTGAAATCCCAGAAGGCGTGGGCAGAGGAGTGCAGAGCACTCCCACGATTGACCAGTTACGTTTAACTCTAAAAACATCTAAGTTAAGAATACCCGACTCGGGAATCGACCCCAAGGCCTCTCATTCAGCATTCGCGTTTGCAACCCCTCGTATAATGAAGCAGACTAATAATTCTACAAACATTTTAAATAATGGATAGGTAAAATACGGTTGGTAAACATCATACAATATTCTGCATATAGGTAATATTAATCCTTGAAAATGCTACCACAGTAACAATTTTATTATGATGCTCAAGAAACGCGCCGTTCGTACAACCATTAGTGAGTAAGCATCAATTAGCGAAAACCGTACTATCCAACTGCGTCAAAATATCGATCGCATTTTCTTTTTCTTTCCCTCTCCTAACGCTAACTCGGCAACGGAGTAACTACACATTTATAAATAGTACCTACAACACTGCTGGCGAAATTCTATTCGAGTGTCGAGATTCGACTGAACTGTGGTAGTGGTACATACGTAACTTAACACTATACAAGTAAATAGTACGTTCTTCTTTCAACAGATGGCGTTACTAGATAGTTGAATAACATGATACTTATTACAAACAAATTTGTCTGTTTTGGCGTCACAGCGCAATGGTATGTTTACGTAAGCGATTCTAGTTCACACACACACACACACACGTACTGCGAGCCGTTTCACTAATGTTATAATAATTACTCGTTACAACTTTCAAGGAAACAGTTCTAAATAAAGATGTATTGGAAATTGGCACGGTAAGCCATTTGTAAGCGACCTGCGCGTTGTAATATATGCATGTTTAATAAATCAACTGGAAGTATTATGAAATTTGACAAGTACACGCATTATCTTTTGCGCGGATTTGGATTATGTTGTCTTAAAATACATTCAACAAAATTAAAAACCAAAAAAGGTATGCAAAGAAATGATGAGACAATTTATAGATTTCTTAGTTCATTAAATGTTTTGTAACTTTTCTACACCCATGTACACTATATAAGATGGATAAATTTGAGTTTTTGGGTTTTTCCTGTTACCAAAAACAGAGCTTGCAAACAGGAAAATTACTATGTGCGGTACTGCTTAGCTCCGTATTCGTAAGTGGAAATGCCACCGAGTTGTATTGCTGTTTCAATGTTCAAACTGTCAACATCAAAATGTTGCTTAAATTACAGTAAATGTATTTCACATGTGAATGTGAATGTGAATTTAAAATTTCAGTGATCATTAGTAGTTGTTCGCTAGTGTTCTGTATATGCTTTTTATTAATTATTAATATATCTTTACGCCGGGTCCGTTGCTGAATGCGCAGAGGGCATCGACTGTCAGATGTCTATTCTTACAGTTAAGATTAAAATGGCGTGTGTCGTGTATTGCTCTGAAATTGATGTAGAACTGTCTTTACTAAGTTATTGTTTATGAACTTAAGTCTGAGTCAAAAATGGCAAATAGTAATGAGGAATGCGTATGTAACTTAACGCCTGTAATCCCGTAGGGGCTAGGTAGGCCGGGGAGTATCACACTCCCATATTTCACTAGTTACGTTTACGTCTCACTACTTCCACAATTTTATTTAAACAATATTCTAGCGATTTGTGATTCATGTTGATGTACATTGCATCATACACCGTTCACAACTTTCATGTAATCTGCTGTCACTTACTAATATAGAAGAGATAAGATAATTCTACTTGCCACGTATCTCATATTATATGTATGTGTGAATTTATTTTACATTGACCGACTGCCTACTTTTAAAGTGATTGCTAGAAATATCGAATGTATTCAGAAAACTATGTCCCGATGCATGGCAATAGGCTCACCACCTATTCCATAGTGGGACGTAAACGTAACCGGTGATACGTGGGAGTGTTCTGCACTCCTCTGCCTACCTCTTCGGGGATTACAGGCGTGAAGTTACGTTTATTCAGAAAACTAAGAACTATGCCACATCTGAAACTAAGCTTGAGATGGACTGTAAGAAAAGGACTGTTAGTGTTGGATAGTTAGTTGTTGTTAGTTGAATACGATTGTTAGAATATTGGACAATAAATATGCATTCTTCTTTATGCTCAACATATCGTTACGCTAGGTCTCCAATGGAGTAGGCAGAGAGCGCCGAGTGCCAATGTTTCCCTCCTTATATATATTGATTATTGTTTCCGTTTATCAGTCCATAATCACAAAAAACTTGATAATCCTATTCAAAGTCGATCATTTACGATATGATTTAATTTATTTCACGATGTTAAATATATTATACCAAATACTAATAGCTTTGATCGTGAAATACACCTCCACATTCAATTTCCGAACCGAACTTTACAAGTCTTAAAAGTCACTATAATATAAACTGTTTCAACAGACGAGTTTTTGTTCCAACAGGTTCAACCTTATATTTACAGCTTATGTTAAGAAATTGCTTACTTGCGACCACCGGCGTTTTGAAAGCTACAGCTTTATCCAGTTCATTCAATGAATACATCCGTCTGAATGAGTTTATTACCCGACATATATTTAGAAAATTCTTGAACTAGTTATTCCATGACAAATTGAGGCAGTACTCATTTCTTATACAAGTTTCTACTTTATGTTGAGCAGTAAACAGTTCAAGTTGCTTCTACAACACAATCAACAAATCCACAGAGTTTGTTTAAATAGTTATTTATATTAAATAAGGGTGGAATGTAAGTTTTAAACTTCATACATTCTGAGTTCATCCTACTAAATATTTTAACTTGTTATTCCAACGTAGTATTTAAATAATTTAAACAGACATCTGTTGTATTGAACTATTGTATATATTGTTGCAAAAATAAAACGTCCACAGATCTATGTTTGTGTTGAAAACGTAACATCATGTCTGTACTCCTCCAGAAGGGCTAATCATAGGAGTGTAGTACTCGCCCAGAAGGGGTAAGCATAGGAGTGTAGTACACTCCCACGTTTCACCAGTTACGTTTATGTCCCACCATGGAATAGGTGGTGAGCGCATTGCCATGCATCGAGCACATATTCAGACTCCGAGACACTCCTAGAAATTTTGACTAGAAAGAATTTGTAAGTTAGAAAAAAATGTGTTGGTAAATAAAGTGTTTAAAATGTTTTCTGCATGTTACTTTAAATTTGTTATATTCCGTATGTGTGAAGTGTTGCTATTAAGTTAGGGTAATTAATTTTTAATGTTACTGGTTAATTTTAGTGGTTTAGAATTCAGCCTCTCATTCCGGGGGTGTTGGGTTCAAATCCATGGTGCGCACTGAGGTGCGCGCCATGGATTTGCAATATAAGAATGTGCATTTTAAGATTAAATATAATTTGCTAACCGTAAAGAAAAATATCGCGAGGATACATGCACACCTTAGAGTTTATAGAAAAAATTCTCCAAGACGTGTGAAGTCTTTCAACCCGCTTTTGGGCAGCGTGGCATACTTTGGCCTTACTCCTCTCCATAAGAGAGGTGACCCGTGTTCCAACAATGAAACGATTGTATGGAACGACGAACGGAAAGGTCGTAATTTATTAATTGTTACCTATGTTACTTCGTAAGAAGCTATGACGAGAAAATCTAAAATAATGATCCAAGGTAATCATTATTGAACTTAGGCCTCCTTTAATCGGTGTTAATTTGAAGAGGCCTACATCCGTAGCCGACCTCCAAAGGCCATTGGATGGATGGAGTCATAATGATTTGTAGTGGCGACCAAATTCTGAACAATCTTTATTGTCGCTTAATTAATTTCGTTGTATTATGGAGTTTAACAAATCGATACTATTTTCCAGGTCTTTGATTATCATTGATGATAAGCCCTTTCTTCATAAGCCTCTTGTAAAGCACTTCTTACGACTTAAACGTCCACTACCATTAACACTAGTTTCTACCCGTTAGTAACCAAAAAGGCGCGTTTATGTGCAGTGATTTTAAGGTTGACTGATAATTATACTTTGTTGGTGGCGTAGCCGTGTTATGATAAAAAATCTGAATACTATTGTAATTTGTATTAATGTCATCTATATTACAGATAATATTTAGTAAAATTTATAATAGAGAAAAACATTATTATTAGATTGCAACCACATTACATTTCCTTCGCAATTTTATGACAATCAAGTTAGTTTTAGAAGGTTTTAAGTACGTGCGTAGTATTACAATCTTTGACCCATAATCATGTTTCATTAGATTGATTACTAGAATAGCTATTTTTATATTCCTGTGTTTAATTGTTTATTATAATTGAGTGATTTCACGTCGAGGCAAACAGTTGTGAGTTGAAAAACAAGGCGTGACCTCGCCGGGCGAGGTTGAGCGATTTTTTTTATGGAAATACTTATAGGATATTCATGTCAAGTGATAATTGGGCAAAGAACTTTTACATTTGATTTTTAACAGGATTTACGTTATATAATATCAGTACAATACGCAATCGTTGAGGACCAGTTGGAAAAACATTACATCCTAAGTATTTCGGATTAGACCTAGACGATAAATATTTTAGTTCGGAATAAATACGTGATCCACAATTAAATCATACAATTACCGCTTTAAATGTTCCTATACCTTTTATTGGTTAATAATTTTAAAATTGTTCTGACAGTTCAGGTATTAAATATACACTACAACATTATATCCATTATATATTTTCGTAAAATTTCCAATCTGACAATACATTATTGTTTACACATCACAGACGACAAAACTGACAGTACAAAGCGAACTAGTGAAGTGACATTCAATTTTGACCTTTGATATGATGATTACGGTATATTTTAGGAGTACTGACCAAATACGATAAAAAATTTCATTATAAACAAGCACATTCTATCACGATAAGCATGAATACTTGATACGCTTGGAAACCGCACTAACACGAATAAACAACAGGAAAATTTTCCACTGCACACTTTATATATTTATTACAACTTTAAATCTTATTGTAACTGGCCAATAACATTTGCAGAAACAAAAGATGTTCAGATAATTAAAATACTAAACTCTTGGATTCGTTTGACGGTTTATGGCACTATGTGGGTTGGAGACGGGAAAGTCGACGAACGTGTGATAAAATAAAAACAGTGAGAGCGTACGACGCGTAGCGCTCCAGAGGCGTTTGCCGATGTAGTGATCGAGCGGGCCGAGTGTGAGGGAGTCGCCCTGCGTCCGTCTCGCCACAGTCGGGGGGGACTTGATGACGCCAGTAGTATTACACTCCGCGGCGCACACAACACATTTCGTACAGTGCTGTGTCGCCCGGTCCGACCTGAGAGGCTATTAACAAAGGAGTTACAAAGCCACGGAATCAGCTATGTACAATGTACATATAACCACACACCGTGATCCGTAGCTGTGAATAGGATATTGCTTTTGAACTTTATTATATTGATTTTCGAAACAGGTTAGTGCAGTTTCTATCCGATCGTTATCGATGTCACAAAATGTATCGTGATTCCGGACGCGAAGTAGCACGCATCATCATGGCGTCTCTGTAGAAATAAATTCAGTGATGCGCTTAGCGACGTGATTTAAGTGGTGTCGACGGATAGCCCGTTTTGTTATTATTTACAGTTAATTAACGTTACAAACGGCAATACAATGAGTAGGTCATACTTATATTGCGTTAAGATTTCGTAAGACGTCACGCGTCTATTGCTAATTCTGCTACCACGGTAGGTACAACTAATGACATTTGATACATTTCTACGATTGAACGTAATAGTACAATATGGGTACATAACGTATTAACAAATTTTACTTTTTAATTTGCTAGCTGCCCAAGCCATACGGATCAACGAGTACAATTACTAACCATCTTTAAAATGATTGGAAGACTAAGGTATGTTGTAAGGCCGTAAATGCCATACCTATGCCTACAATATATTATACATTGTTGTCAAAATTTAGTAAGTGCCATAAAGTAGTACAACAGTAAATCATAGGTAACACCCGGCCTAGACGCTTTTGTTATCTTTTAAGTTATTATTTTTATGTTAGTTCTAAAATAATATAGAATTGATTTCAATAACTCTTAAAATATTGTACCTACTCATTAAAGGATGACGAATATTTCTATTCCTTCCGAGCTGTTTCGTTCGACCATTCGATTCCCTTTGTGCGCGGGGCTATGTGCGCGAACCGGCCGCCATTTTGCATTCACTTATTTCATTCGACCGCTGGGAACGAAGTGAGCACGACTTCAACACGGCGCTGGCGCGCCCAACCTGCGATTTTCATTATAGCTAAATAACCTCATGGGCGTCTATTGTTAATGTAAAAGTGTACACAAATTTAAGGTGCTTCGTCAAAAAAATTTGAAGGTATATTTAAAGTGTTTTGTCTTAATCGTGATCTTTGACCGACAATGGAAAATTTTATGCGGATTTGTAGAATCTAACATGGCGGTTTTGATTTGTTGGCATGACGTTAAACAGCAGGTCCGAATACGTGATAGTTTTAATGAATTCGTCTTGAAATCCTATTTTTAGTGGTTTTCGATTAATTGTGACTACATTTACCATTTTGAAGATACGGCACTGAGAGTCACGTCCCCAAATATTGGAATGTGCTTGTGCGAACGATTTTAGTGTTAGAATATGTTATTGGTAATATTTCTCATAATTAAGGGGTATGTATCCATGATATTTAATGAAATTTTAATCTGGAACTGGAGATATGTATGTAAATTGCCTAAAGTATAAATTTTTCCCTCTTTATGATGGCAGACTTCGTCAGCCCATAATTTTTGATTGCATTGTTATATTTTTATTATTAAAATAAACTTTTTGACTCATAAGGGGTATTTAATTTTAGTACTAAGTAAAAGTGAACGATAAAACTATTCGGTCGATTTTGACGTGTAATGCAACAGTGCTGCCATCTGGAATAATTAATACAATACTTGGATTTCGGAAAGGCAATAATGACAATTTTTCGATAATACATGTACCAATAGTGCTATCTAAGAGTAATGGAATAATCTTACTCGATTTATCGATATCGATTTATTTCGAATTTTGTATTTATTAGTGTTGTGATGAATACAAGTGGTTATAGTCAAAATAATATTATTTTATATACTTTGGCAGCACATTATGTAGGGTTCTGAGTTAAAGCACTTTGTTACTTTGTGGTAACTTGATATGCCGTCGGTAACTCGCTAGACCATTTAAACAGGGGTACGACAATGTCAACTTTGACAATGACCTAGGCTAATTCCCATATTTTTAATCATTATCCAAGCATCGGTAATCATGGTATTGTGCCTAGTTGGTTATGTAATTAATATTAATTAATTGTTGTGGATTCTAAAGTTTTCGCGGTGATTTCCTGTTTCAACTTTGATTTTGTTTCACTTTATATGTCAATTGCCTATTAAAATTTCGGTCAAATTGTTGTAGACCGTCGTCAGTTAATTCGACTGCAAGTTTGAACAAAATGAAACGGGTGTCGTTTTCTTGTCTGCTTTGATTTTTCTCTGTTTTTGGCGGTTTCGAAAGATGTTATCCTACCATAAATTTAAAGCCGCTTCTTGCTCGTATAGTTCTGTATTGTTTGCTTTGTCATAAAGACAATATTGAACAACATTTTACCATTGTGTGCGCAAACAGAGACGCACATCATTTTCGGAAGGTTTCATTACGGGCCGAGAATTTCTTACCTGCTTTGCATGTTTAAAATAACTTTCTGCCGTATGACCTAATTAAATAGTAGCTCAAAATAGGCATAAAATATTTGTGCAAAATTCCTTATACTTGTATCGTTACCACTAGTTTATTGATTCCTATAAATATATCTTGATAGTGCTGATGCTTTTTCGAACTAAACAATACTATATTTTAATGTAAATTATATTATTATGACGGTTAAGTTCTGTGATAAGCAGTGATAGCCTAGTGGTTAAGAATTCAGCCTCTCGCTCCAGGGGTGCTGGGTTCAAATCCATGGCGCGCATCTCTTTACAAAGTGCGTTTTAAATTTAAATATTACTTGCTAACAGTGAAGGAAAACATCGTGAGGAAACCTGCACACCTAAGAATTTATAAAAAAAATATTCCAATGTGTGTGAAGTCTGCCAACCCCCACTTGGCTAGCGTGGCAGACTCTGGCTTTAAGCCTCTCAGTATGAGAGGAGACCCATGTTCCAACAGTTGAAATTTTGGGTCGATTAGTATTATTATTATTATACGTTTTTTACCACAATTTCATTAAGTTACATTACATGTCTTAAAAAGTGCGCAGTATTTTGATTTATTTTTATAACTAGTGACATAAGGTTTCGGATATTTCTATTCAATATTTGCTTACAGAGTCACCTCTTTTGCACCTATTTTTGCCGTCAAATAGCAGCTCTTACGTTGTTTCGATTTCGAGCTTAGGTAGACATTAAAAGATAATGCGTATCTGTATCATCATCTGATCAGCGTATCTGTGATAAACTTCGAAAAGAACAATATTTCAGTTTCAAATATACTTCCATATATTAATATGTTTTGAGTGTGAGTGACTTAGTTTTACGTTGCATACATCATTTTTTTTTATCTTTTTTATAGTCTTTAATTTAACACTAACTTTTCATGTTCGCTGCGTACATGAAGAAAATGTTTCTTTTTTTTTTATTTTACATACATTATATATATTTTAGGATGTAATTTTTAAGTTTTTTTAGGAGGTAATTTGATTTTATATTGATTTTTAATGTGAATATCGAAACTATTCGGATTTAAAAAATTCGACCACTTGATACAGTAGTCAGCGAAGTGTTTTGTAAGTTGCAACTTGTTTCATAAATGCAAATACAACTCGCATGACGTCGTGTATCATGTTACTAAGTGTGAGGTAGTTTCCACTGATATCAAATATGAAGTGACGCTTTTTTTGGTGTCTGTTATCAATTTATTAATTATCAATTATTTATTGACAATCACACGAATCTATCCAATAGGGCTAGTAAAAAAGTTTGATGTTTATTAGAATTTCAAGCTTTTCCCGTATTAACGGTTAGTGTTTTGAACAAAATCTTATATCAGCCCTGCATATTAATGAATTAAATTTTATTCTGCTTTATTCGGCTAAATGTAACCTTATATTATAGTCATTGAATACCTGTATGCTCTATGAACATTCCATAGTATTATGGTATTTTAAATTTTAATTGAATCAGCATAATAAACTGGTTTGTGATGATCTACATGCGGACTTAGCTAGCCAATCGTAATCCTGCGCATCGCCCCCTCGACTCTGATGCGATTGCACCGCTACCGACCGCATAGTTCACGAATCGCTTTGATTCTCATGCAATCACAATATGATGTCTCACTATGAGGACTAACGGAAATGAGATGTAAAAAATAATAGTTTAAAAAAACTAAAAAAACACGCTTTTATTGCTAATCGAACTTAAAAACTAGAAAATAATTTTTAATGACAAAGAGTCTAATATTACAGTCGTATAAGATCGAACAATCAATCATAATGAATCGCCTCAAAATAAAATTATAATAAAGTTTAAGTGATCAGACATTTAGACACCGGTGAAAATTGAGCTCAAAGATTCCGTCACATACATACGTACATACATACAACCCAAGCTAATATAAGCGTGTTAAAAATAGACTTTATCGAAATGTGCTTACGGTCTATTTTGAATACGATCAAAACCTACTTTGCTCTCTAAACTGGTGAATTTGAAAAGACTTCTAATACTCACGCAGGCTAATAGCTGACACGTTAAAAGTTTCGTTTCGGCCTTGATGTGGTGACGTCACTGCTTTTTGTGCTAATGATAACTTGAATACGCAACACCGCGTCAATTGTTCACATAAATGTATAGTTGAAGCATTATATTTTAGTATCACATATTATGGTATTATTCAAAATATCGACTTAGCTATTCGTCACTTGCTTATTAGCATTTGAAAATTTGTGAATAAGTTCATTTTGATTTCCACCTTTAGTGTCTGTATTTGCTTATCTATAATTTCATTAAAATTTTAATGATAAAGGATGCCTGAAATTGCCATCTCCATGTTATTCTGTTGGCAATTGTTTTATTTGTAGTTTGGCCTAAGACTTGCAATAATAAGGTCTCTAATTAGGAAATGACGATGCATTGTTGTTGATTGTAATGTTAGCATAAGTTGTCCAATTGTTGATCATGACTTCTGCATATGTGATGAATGCTACTATTATTAATAATACTGATAGTTTCTGCTCGCAGAATTAATTAATCTCGGACTCCTTTATCACAGCTTTTTGTTCATATAACTGTTTTCACGTATGTTTGAACACTGTGTCAGAAATGTATGAATGTATGAGTTTATAACGTTACTAGTTGCTTTAGCTAACCATTCAATCTGTTTTTTTGATTCGTTCATGACATGATTTGTTTTAAAACGGATTTAGAACGCGCTCGATGTCCAGTAGATGTTGGAAAACGCGTTCGTGTATTTAACCTCAAATGGACCTCGAACAATTCTAGGGCTATGTAGTTACGTTGCGTCTTAGTATCTCTGCCTATCACTGCATTTAAATCGAAACAATAGTAAGCATTGTTGTTGTTAACGGCGAAAAAACGGGTGGGAATGTGAATCGACAAATTTATTATACAACTTAGGCATAATTTTCTATTACCCTGTAAAATAATGAATGCTTATATGTTAAAATAATATGCTTTTTAAAAAAAAATTAACGGTATTACATGTGCATGTTCAGCCAGCAAAATGGAGTTGGAATACGATCGGAAGTTCGAGGAGATGAAGAAGTATATACCGTTCCTGGAGAGTATGATAAAAAGACTGGAGACCACGAACAGCGGAGGCAACAATCCTCGGAAAGCTCAGCTCGACAAGATTAGATCGCTAAGGGATTTACTTTTGGACAAGAAGAAAAGGTTGAATTGAATTCATTTATTTTACTGAACGTATTTTTATTTTTTGAATGTAGAAGAACAACCGGTCTCTAAGGATAGATATAGCGGCACTCAGTGCTCTCTGCCTACCCCCTGCGGAATTTGGTGTGAAGATATAATATTAATAACTTTGTTTTACAAAATTTGCTTGCAATCGAATTCTTGTAATTAAAATACCAAAGTTAATATTGCAACGAAGTCTCGGGCTCGAATCTCAGGCTGTACTAATTTAGGTATTTTGTGTAATTTTTCCATATGTTATAACATTGAAGGGGAAAGTTGCGAGGAAACTTGCAAACATTTTAAATAAATATGCTGTTCTCTATCTTTATCTCATTTGTATGATGAACAGCTGACAGTAGTTATAAATACATTACCGATTTATTAATTATTATTAAAAACATATACAATAATTTACATTTTAGAATGAAAATGGAGAATTTACTAAAATGCGAACAGGTCCTGGTCAACCTGTATGCGAAAGTTGAACAGGTGTGTTTTTTACATTATCTGAACAGTATTTATAGTATCCGTATATGTAATAACTCATACATCTTTTATTTTTCATTTTTAGAGGGACTCGTCAGACACAAACAAGAAAAACACAGAGCCCAGTCAAAAGGATAATAAGAGTGATTTGAGTCTTGTTAGAAATAAATTGAAGTCCGTTGTTTCCAAACTTCACGATGAGACACCCGATACTTTGCCTGAAATTGCAAAACCGGTAAACATTGAAGTGGATTGTTCACCAGGAAGCAAGGAGCCGGCGTTGTTTCAAAGAAGACCTACTAAAGTTTCACTTCCGCCATCTCAGTCTCCGAGCAAGCACAGTGACGATAATTCGTCAATAAATAAACGTCATTACACTCGTGTATTGATGTCTCCAGAACCAAAAACTTCCGAATGGTCAGCGAGTGAAGACACAGATAAAGAAAAACCACTATTTAGCCGACGGTCACCTAGAAGGTCACCGCGAAGATATTCACCGTCCTATAAAAGGGAAAGAAAAAAGTCTTCCAAACAACGATCTAAATCTAGCCAACAAACTAAAGACTTAAATATTACTTTAAATGTGCCAGAAGAAAGCTTAAATTCTTTGAACACCAAAGACATTTTGGCTAGGATTATTAATTGCAGTGACAATGATGTGGATATTGATACGTTACGTGGGCTTAGGTCTCAAATTCTGGGTGAATTGAAGCAGACCGGGGCGAAAGATGACATATCTGATTTAATCCTTAAATCATATAAGAAGAAAGGGAAACGGTCTAAAAAAAGAGATGAGGTAGAAGAAGGTGAAATATCAGACAGTGAAAGTGAAGCTATCGAAAACATTTATGGAAGTCTCGTTGTTGTCAATAAAGATAAAGAAAGTTCAAATAGTAGTAAGATATCGCCTGATAAGCAACAGCCACGCAAAATACAGATTTGTCTTGTTATAAATTCCGATAAAGAAAATGGTAAGACAGCAGGTGATCAGAAATTGGATGCCACACTCGATGATACTGAGTTTGAAGCATATACGGATGAAACGTCTGCTAATGTAGGTAAAAATTCAGAAAAGGTACAGGATAAAAACATCAACGAAAAAAATAAAGTGGAAGAAAATGTAAAAGAAAAAAATACGAATCCCAGGA
>DWMG01000737.1:0-17708 GCA_018244855.1 Elbella merops
CATTCCATAATTATAAACGTTTTTAGTGCGTGACTCAGCGTATAAAATTGCAGCATGAATGTTCACGACCAACTTCTACTACACTGAACTACACATGTACTACAAACTGTACTTCTATAACAGATGTTTACGACTCCCAGTGACGCACACTGCATCGTATTTTGTTATCGTTACTACCAAATCTTGGATCGTATTGTGGTTTTATACATTACACATATACCTACAGAGCATCTATGAAAGAGTCACGTTGTAAAAATAGTTTTATTAGAATCACAGGCGACCAGAGATAAGAGAGCGAAATAAATAATCGTTAATGATTCCTTTTAAATCATAGATTAAGCTTTACCTCTTATGTTTATGTTACGTATTTTTTTAAATGTGGCCATTATGTAATTAATATTTTTATAAATATGAAAATCTCTATAAAAACAAGTTAAAATATGTTGGTACATGTTGATATTTTAATCAAGGAGGCAACGTGAGGCAAAACCAAAGTTTTATATTTTCTTTTATATCCACGCTCCTGAACTAATATGGCCGAAGTGTGCAACCGTGCGTTGGTGCGGCAATGAACAAGAAGATAGATCACATTTTCGTTATTTAAGACTCAAGGTTGTGACATACTTATACTGGTAATAGAAAAAAATAATACATACTGGTAATAAAAAAAATTCAAATTTAAATCATAGGCTTTAAACTTCAACTTACGTAGGTGAGAACTACGTCGCGAATTTAGCATTTTCTGTCACAATAATAGCCCCTTACTTAATTCAACAAGCGATAGGTAATGTTCATCTCTCTAAAAGAATATTTTTCTATCTAGCAAATGTCAGATATTAGCAAAAATATTCCATAGAACTCGTTTACTACTAACTCCCCAATTCGCTTGTACAGCATGGAAATTATGCGCCAAAACCTAACCTAATTTCCCTTACTAGGAAAGGCCTATGTCCAGCAGAGGTCTGAGACAGGCCGATAATAATGCATCACTTTTATTCTGACGCTACGTTAATATCATTGTTACGCTACGCTATCTGACATTATGTAATTTTTTTTTATATAATAAACGACGTAAACGTTCTAATCATATATGCTAATAGAGACATCATGACATTCATGACAAAACTTTTATTCCAACAGTACCTAATCACAATCCAAAATTGCACCCGAGTCATCGTTCAATCATCCAAAAATTACCATTAATAATTTACTAACCATGAGCAAGGCAAGGCATAACAATTGAACGTGAAATACACACTGTATAAGCTTACCACAGATTTTAACCCAAACCTGTTTAATATAACCTCTTGGTTTCATACTACACGGTTCTACAACTAGCATAGATTAATTAATTTATTAATAAACAATCTCGTGGCGCCGTAGTGAGCAAAACGCGGCGATGTTAATTTTTAAACCTACGAGTACAGTATCTTAGAGTCGATTTGTCTTTGTCACCTCGTGGACGCTTTGATAAATTTAAGAACCGTTATGGTTCAAGGGTTTATAACTGAAAACATGATTTATTTCTATCAACCCCTTTATCGTTCCACTGCGATGAACACGGGCCTCCTCTCACAACTAAAAGGGTTATGACATAGTCTACCACGTTGGCTAACTACGGATTGACAGACATTACACAACTTTTAACGGGAATTATCGACAACTTTTAGGACTACACATTGGTGTCTCACCGCCATGCTTTCTTTCAACACTATTGTCAGTAGTTACTTTTTAAAATATCCAAAAATGTGCCTATACAAACTAAAACATTGAATATGAATATAAATTGATGTGCCTAGGAACTGTTTTTATGAAATACTGTTAATTATGGCTAAGGCTTTGTAACAGTATCCAAGTGATTGATTAGAACTTGTAAGAACTCTGCTCGTATCCCTTACATCTGATAGTTAATGTTTGTAGAATATACCGTTAATAATTTCCTCTTGCTTTTACGTAGTATTTGGAGCATCAAAAATTACTTATAAAATATATTGCTGATATTATAAACAACACAGAGAAAATCTCGGGTATCAGTTCATAAATAATAATTAATAACCCAAAATGTTCAATGTACCTTACCACATCACCTACTTTATAAATCTACGGTAAATGTTCTAGAACGGTTGGCTGGCTAAGAATAGTTATTTCACTATAACTGTCTCTTAATTGTCACCGCTTTGACACGAAAAGATACATTACTGGACTTGATCTTAGAGAGTCAGCTTTCAAATTTAAAAACGTTTAATGTACCTGGATAAATATCCCAAATATTTTGATATATACTATTGCCATACTACATAATATGTGAAAGTTAAAAAGCGTAAAATGCTTAATATGGAGTTTTTATGAATGGCCATTACATTTAAAAATCATTAAGATGACCAGCACCCAAAAAATGTTACAAGCAATAAAATAATTAAGATTTTATTATTTACAAGTAAACATGCCACTTTAATGGTAAGATGTGATACATTTACTTACTTTTATTTTTATTTACTTTTTTGCAAATCTTATAAAATGACTACTATTAAAATACATAGTTATCGCCAAAATAGAAAATAAAAGACAGTTACAGTACAATTGAAAAGTTAGTTTACTTGTTCAAAAGAACCAAAAATACGTCTCAGGTTCAACACACAGGGCATAATAGAATTTCCATTGTCGTGCCGGGAGACTCCAACTACACCAGTCGTTATCAAGTGTGAATGACGTTATCAAGGGAGTGACTCGCCGGTCTTGACGGCAGCCGCGTGCTCTCAAATAAATTATCAGAGCAATCTGTTTGGGGAGTTCTTAATTAATCTAATTTGCTTGCCCTTCTTTCTATATTAGGATTTTTTATACTAGTGCCTTGGCTTTCAGCGAACGAGATTATCCCTTTTATCTGATACACAATGACGTCACCGAGATATCAAATTTAAATTACGTCTATTCAAGAAGGAGAGTACACCATAGGAATCATTATACTGTCCAATTTTTCATACATTTGACATCTTGAATAATTTAGATGCACTTAATTTACTATATTGTCATAACAGATAAAAAATATTTGTCTCAAGGCATATATGCAATTGCTAATTACTGAATTTAAGTACCATATAACATCACGCTTGTATTTCCCCGAGGGATAGGCAGCGGAACACAGTACTCTTATTTTTCAACAATTATCAACGTAAAACATACGTCCCATGGGATAGGAGGTGAACCTACGAGTATTAACATACCTACATACATACGGCACATATTCGGACTCCGAGTTACTACGGGGAATTACAATATAGAATATATTATAATATTTAGGCTGCCTCATTGGTCGACTGGTGGCAAACGCGACTGCCGATCGGGAGGTCCTGGGTTCAAAGCCTTGGTCGGGTACTATTGGATTTTTCTAATTTCGAATTTCTAATAGTAACTCGGAATCCGGATCTGTGCCAGTAAATGACAATAGGCTCACCACCTATTCCATGGGACGTAAACGTAACTGGTGAAACGTGGGAGTGTACCTACTACATTTCTCTGCCTACCCCTTCGGGAATACAGATGTTAAAATACTTTTTTTATAATATTTAAATGTAGACTGTCAATACAGCAATAACTTACGACAATGCCAATAACAGAATATTAATATTTTTCAATTAAAAATAAATTAATAAGCGTGGTAAATTAAATTGTTGTAATAACGAAACATATTATGGACTCCATTATAGCAAACAACTGTTTCAATCAACGTTTAAAGCACGTGACATGTCGGCAATCGCGAGCAGACGCGTGCTGGGGACATGTGACGCTGACGGTGTTTCATTCGACTCATTATAACTCGAGCGAGCCTTATTAATCCTACGACCGACGCCACTGTTCCAGAGAAACCGTGTAAAGTGTACGGCATGAAATATTTGTAAGAAACATTCTTGTTCAAGGAATCGTATTAGTCCTAGTCAACTAACTTAAAATTATATGTATGTGGTATCAATATTCTTTGCGTCCCACTATTAGGAGCAGGTCTGCCGCTTTGGACCTGAAGCATACTCTACCGAACTAACCCAATATGGACTAACTGAAATACAGATTAGTTAGGCTAACCCATGTGTCAGATATTTATAATAAACTCGTCCTACAGAGAGGCATGAGGATTGTTACCTAATGATAACAACTGAGACCAACTGCTTATAACGTGCTCTCCAAAGGACAGAAACGCTCGGGGAAATTTGACAAGAGCGGTAACTCATCCAAATGCCGACCTCGCCCGACGTCGCTTAACTGAACAAATCGTTTGCAATATGTAACCGCGGAGGGACAACCAGAGATTTAAATACATTATTGACAAGAATTCGTTTAACTACTCTAAAAAGCAGTTTTTCATCAGAAGTCTTTCATTAGTTAAAAAAATATTTGACCTCTCAAAAAATAAAGTAGGTATATGTATTTATATTCAACAACGACCATTATTACAACACCGATTTTCAGACTGTTTAATTGTTTAATGATAAATCATCCTCTGGATTCTCGGCTCAATCTGGAATCACGAGACCTTTTAATTACAAGTTAATCCATAATTTAGATTGTTTAAATATCAATTATTAACTTATTAAACGATTTTCTCATTGATATTCTTAGGTGAATTAGTACGCATTGATGCCAGTTTTGAAGTTATAGGTCCTAAGTACATATACTTCCACCTATACGTAAACATATCGGTAACCGTATTGCTCCTATAACACACGACAGCAGCAAAATGTACGTGCACAGAAAAGGTTGGATAATTGTCATATTTTTCCCATCCTTTTTATTGTTCCATTGTTGGACACGGGTCTCCTCTGAGAATGAGAGCGTTAAAGTCGTAGTTCGTCACGCTGGCCAAGTGCTTGTTGGCAGACTTCGCACATCTCAAAAATCTTTTTTTAATTCGACACATGTTACACAATAAAGTCGAAATATTCGCAATATATGTACGAGTAAGTACAGTTATTAGTTTTTAATTGATCAAGGAGTTCCTAGATTTAACCATAGTACGCGGCCATAGTCATGGCCGCGTACTATGGTTAAAATTCTGGTAAATCACATGCTATTCATGTTATTCAGTCAACGAAGTTTCGCAATACGAAATGAACAACATTCATTACACAAAAGATATTGAAGAATTTAATATTAAAACCGTCTAGCAGAAATGAGGTTTCGCAGAATGAAATTGTTCCGCGGTAATCCCACGTCTTCATGCGCTGCGAAAGTACGTATTAAAAATGAATGCTAATTTTTACAAAGAAGCTTACAAGCCTTTCCATAAAGCTCGCCGTCATGAAAGTACACCTTGTGTTGAAAATTTAATACAGTGTGACTTTGTAGGCTTTGTAGAACTAAAGATTCCCGGCCGAATCAGGGAACGAACATAACTTAGTACATGTTTGTTGTAACAAAGGCGTAATGATTTGGTATCTTTGTGGTTTGAGTATGCTACAATACTTGAACCACAAAGACGACGAAAATACAGGAAAGTAACAAGATGTAAGAACAACAAGTCATTGTTATATAAATTCTGTTGTACGGCTTTGATTTTCATTTATTATTAGAACTGAAACACAATTCTTTTTGTTTGATAATTGAATAGGACGGTTTATATATACCTAATTAAAAAAACTTCAGCAACAACTATGTAAAGTTTTACAAAATCTTGGTATTATTGACGAAACTTTTAATATAATTAGCTTTAATAGGACTGCCGACTAAATCACCAGCCAGATACCAGAAGTAGTAAAATGATTTGTATATACCAAAGCAACAATAATGAGAATATTGTTAACATATTTCATGTTCACATTACAGTAACTACGATGATATTGGTTATTGCGTTATTTATTCATATTTGGTACTTTAATAACAATTGTTGTTTATTCAGTCTCCACACAAAATTATTCCTTTTTTGTACTTGTAAATCACGTTGGGAAAACTAATAAACTTTTGCGGCGTTTAACTTACGAAATAATTAGTTAATATCATTTTTTCATTTGTAAATTTAATATCAGAAAATAAACAAACATTTATTGTAACGGTAATTTCACATTTTAAAAATTCGTTTCCAAATTCAAAACACATTTTTTTTTAAATTTACGGGCCGCCTGCTGGTTAGTGGTCTCCATTGCATAAAGACATTTGCAACCCGAGGAGTGCCCAATGCTTTGCCGGCTTTATTCCTCTTTTAGGCAGTAGATATTACATTCACAGGTTATAATAATTTACGTTCAATGTTTTCGACGTTAATGTATGTATGTACTCGTAGATGCTACTCGTAGCATATGTGTATGAAGATCTGAAAATATTATACCGAGTTGAATAGTCTATGCCGCTTGGCCACAGATGCTAATTAGAATTTGAAAGCGTAAAATAAATAAATGTAAATCCGCATTGTCGTCTCTGATTAGCCTTCGTTTGTAGTTTTACTTTGACCGTTTTTGCTTCAAATTATTACTTGTCTCACCGAATAATCTGAACTGTGTACTGAGAAAAGTTTCTTTCGCCAAAAGAACTGACTTTTAGAACTGAAATAGTTAAGATACGAGTAGTTGTTTGTGTAATAAAACTGTTTAAATATAATATTTTTTTCACACTACTGTAAATTCATTGAGCCAGTCTTCATCGATATTTTAATAAGATTTATTTACCCTAAAGTATTTTTGTTACAATTGGTTAACGTGTCAGTATCATAGCGTCCAAAACTTTACTGTTCAACCACGACTTCCGTAAATTTAAAAATTCGTGAGCATGTAAATCAAATTTCTCTCTTCATTTTTCGTCTCTTTCTTAATATTTTGTATTATAATTAACAGTATTAGAAGTAAAAAGGAACTTACCCATGTCATCGATGAGTGGAGCCATGCGAAGAGTTACTCCAACCAGCAGCAGACAGAGAAAGAGCAGCAAGCATGCTGTGACCATGATGGTGTAGCGAGCTCGGCGCGGCAACTCGTCGGGATCTAATACCTATCACAAAAGTATTATATAAGACTATGATTCTAAAACATTATACGATCAAAACATGTTAGGACACAATAATTTAAAATTTTCAGATAACTCGTTTTATGTCATATTTCGATAAATTGGTTTCTTATATAGGATTCTAAAAAAATTGCTGAAAGAATTATTATTCAATACAAAAATTAATCCAGCTTTTGGTAAGAAAAAAATGCATCAGGTTCATTCCGGATTTTAAAATTTCTGAGATTACTTCATGTATTATAAATTATGAATAAAAAACGGCAGTTATTGAATTTCCGAGACTCGGAAAGCCGATAAATAGGCTAGCGGTCGATAAAGTGTTAAGAGAGCTACAGAATCTGAAACCTCATCATAGTGTTTCATTTACCTAAAGTTATATTAATAAAAATATAAAAAGTTGCAGTCGGCTTACTAACTGCGAAGATAAATTACTTCCAGACTTTTCAAGCAAACTTCATAACTTTTAGAGAATTTCTGTTAGAGATGATTAAGGTCTTATATACATTAAAAAGAAAAAATATACTGAACGAACGGCTTCGTTGTCCTCGGTAGCTTTAAATAAAAACAACTAAAGTAGCGATAGCCTAGTGGTTGTGAGTTCAGAATGTCACACCCGGAGTGCTGAGTTCAAATCCATGGAGCGCGCCTCTTCCCAAAAGGTGCGTTATACTTAAGTCAAAATATCACTTCCTAACGGTGAAGGAAAACAGCACATCGTGAGGAAATCTGCACATCTTAGAATGTATAAAAAAACTCTAAAGTGTGTGAAGTTTGTCTACCCACACTTGGCCACCGTGGCTGAGTATGGCCTTAACCCTCTCAATATGAGAGGAGGCCCATAGTCTAATACTGAAAACATAAATAGGTCGACTATTATATATTATTTTTTATAACTAAAGCATTCTAGAGTACAAATAAAAAATATTAATTCCTGATATTGAAAAAAAATATTCACATTAATCTAAACATAAATAGAATTAATTTGTAAAAAGGAACTTATATTTTTAACACACAACTTGATATATTTTAAATTTTAGTGAAGTATTATTCGAATTCAATTTCAGAACGTTAAATATCGCAATAGAACGTTATCTTGCACAGCGTTGGCGCTTGCAATTACTTGGCTGATGGAATCCATGGTTATTTATATTAAGGTCACCACGGTGAATCAACAGAAATTTTCTAGTTGCCTTTGTGCTAGGTACAGTTCTTTTGATTTCCTGTAATCCTCTTAACGCTCATTGAAATTGAGATTGTTTTTAGAGGAGTCAGCAACGGCAACTTAAATAAATTATTGTTTTTTTGGAGTACAAAATGTTATAAAAGCAATTGTTTAACACCGAATTTAAAAGCTTAGGATTTGTTGACACGATAGTCGGGAGCCTATATTTTGCAATAATTAATATTTTTTTTTTCTTATACTGTTACGTGTGTGTGTATGAGATCTTTTGACCAACTGGTACTCATATTAGTAGGTACCTCCCTATTTTTTTACTACATAATTTTTTTAGGTATTTTTTTACCGTAATGATCTTATAATACAATCAGGAATACTTAACATATAGAGATTATTGTTCAATAGTTAGTTCGGTAATCATTTTTATTTTTATAATTGTTACTTAAATATGATTGTATCACCAGTGATTACATGTGAATCTTTGTTTTATACGTTTATAATAATATAATCGTTGATTCCAGGGTTCGATTATACTCCTACGCTAGCACAGTTGTGCACTAAGGCTGTTGAAAGGTGCATTATTCTGAATACAAAGACTACTTTTTGCGATGCCCTTGGTCACTTATCACTATGTCTTCTATCGGTTTCTATGCGCTCCACTTTCTTCCTTCGCTGCGCTTCACTGAGCTTTGACCGGCATAGTGGTATTGATTTTACAATACGTTTGTGTACTTTAGTAACATTACTCCAGTGATCCTAATTACGGACTAAGAGGCTTTTTAAAATACTTTGGTTGTTCTACAATTTTTGTTCATTTTTATTGTCATATAATAAGCTTTTCTATATTATTTATTTCCTCTACATAATTAAGCTGTGAGCCCTAAACCAATGAGGATTCACAAGGAGATACATGAAATTAATGAAACCAATTCATTAAGATATTTTACCTTTAACGAACTTTACTGAAATACAAAATCTTATTACAACAGAGCAAAACATTGTTCCTTTCGCTTTTTTTATTTGAGTGGACATTTTACTTATGAATTCTGTATAATTATGATGTATTTTCCATTGAAATCCGCAATAATTTTCTGTCGCTGTCCGCAATAATTTTCTGTTTCTGTCCGCAATAAATTTTTACATTACGCCGACTTCTCCCGTTTGACTATTGTTTCGGGCTCCCTTCCCGTTCCTTTGAAACCGTACCTAAATAGGGACTATGCACTGCTGCATCCGAAAATGAGCTTAAACTAAATACACATTCAAATGAAAATGTATTTGTAGATAACAATTTTCATAAAATTAATGTATAGGCTTAAATTTTAACTTTTAGTGTACAATTTGTTTAAAAAATTTTCATAGTTTCATCATTATTGTTTTTCACCGTTACTACCATTTCCGATACAAAAATATTGATAGCTCCCTAACCTCTAGGACCTGACACGTAGGACAGACTCGTAAAGTGTTACAATTACAACATCCAGAATCCTACACACATTTATACGTCATACACATTTATATCAGTATACATTAATGAGCATTGATTGAGGGAGGTCTATGTCCAGCAGTGGACTGAAACTGGCCGGTGATGATGATGATGATGATTAATCAGCATATCAGCAATTGGTCTTAAGATCGTCTGACTGTAAATAATAATTAATATATTAGATATTTATTTATTATTTATAATAAAAATATTAATGAAAATATATTATACATATAATAAAACTAACTGATCGCTTTCTGTACATGGCAAATATATTTAAAAATTCATAGTGGGGGTCTTTATATACGGAAGCGAACTGAAAACAATGTTTTTTCATTTTGTCTGTTTATTTGTATGTGTGTATGTTTGTGCACGCTAATCTCAGAAACTGCTCATCCGATTTGAATACAGTTTTCAGGATTATATCGTGACGGGCTTCACTTAACACTGTTTTTTTCATTTAAATCGGTTAACAAATAAAGAAGTTATGTCAATCGTCACGTATAGGTTAGGTTAGGTTAGCCCGTACGAAGTCGCGGGCACAGCTAGTTAATCATAAAACTATATTCTAAGCACCAAGACATGCCAGCATTATATTTCATAATATATTCGCCGCATGATACCAAAATATCCCTCGTTCTCCCAACGATAAGATTCTTGAGCAGAATCATTTACGCGTAGCCTGATTTAATTTATAAAATATGCTTACTATTCTCTACATGTTTTGTATATTTTTATCAGTTTATTTGTTTGTAATTTATATTCAGTTACAGTCTTCACCGTCATCAAAGGACAGGTTAATCTTCATCTTTCATCAGTGCCGACGTCCGAATAATCTATTCATCAATCAACGTAATCGTAAATATTATCACGCGAAAACGTTTTCCGTCGCACGATGAAGATGTTTGTGGGAAATGTAATTATGTCTATTTTACAGATAAAATTAGTCAAGTTCATTTATTTTGAATATCAAAAATTATATTCTACTACCAAGTGGTTGTAGCTATTTTCTTCAATATTCTACCGTGAAATGTCATTTTGAAAATATTTTTTGTTTGGTCCGTGTCTTGTGTCTATTTGCCCTGAATACTAGAAGCAGTAGCCATAGTCATCATGAATCGTAATATTGTGTCTTTTACAAACCACGTATAGGACGAATACCAAAAGGACTATTACCAAATAGGTTTTTTTTTTACTTGTACTAACTTACAGCCCTACATATTCAGTCCTACCAGATAATACTATCCAGTTGCTGGTTTTATTAGATTCCAATAACAGGTTATTGACTGTCCACCGTAGCTAAGCGTAGGAAAAAAAAGGAAATTTAATTCTTATCACAATTCAAATTGTATCCTATACTTTTGAAGCGATTTCTTTATTCTTTTTAAAAATATATTTTAGAATGTAACATATAATATGATTGTATTTTTTATCTCATTGTCGTATACTAATAAGATACGCATGCTATATTTGTTAAGCTATTTAACAGGGCTTAAATTTGTTTCAAAAATTATTAAACAATATTTGCTTATATAATTAGGTGAACCATAGCTCTATCTCGTAACGAGCAAAGAAACTATTATTTTAATTTACAAGCATTAACTCCATCTAACATGATAATGAAAAACATGAAAGACTACTCCGTAGGAAAATTAGCCTTGTATTTTTAGTGTCTGCCGCCACCTAGCGTCACCGGTGTCAACTACAATGAATCCATCTACATAAAACCTAAAACTAATTTTATGAAATGTGGTGTAGTTCGCGCATCCACTCACTAGATGGCAGTATTTTAAAATACGTTTGATGTAGTTTGAATTATTAACACATTTAACTTTTGTTATCGTTGAGAATTAAATTTTTACAATCAAAATTACTTTGGTACCAGATAATGAATTATTCAATTCATAAGATGTACTATTGTTAAATAAATAAATATACTGTGACATCTACACAACAATCATCTCATTTTTTTAACTAGGCACAGTTTGTGTTATGGTAACCAGACGACTGACGAAGTACACATAAGTAAATTTATGGTGATCACTTAAATAAAAATCAATACCCCATTTCCAATATCTTTTTTTTTGAAATGTTAACTAAAACTAATGTTTTGAATTAAATGTATAAACCAACGTGGAATGTATTCGTGCAAAATGCAAATTTAAGTATTCTTGTCAACAGAAATGCAATGCTACCACGTTAGATATACCTTTAAAAAAAAACGGATGCAACTTACATGAATGACTTTGGCCTGCTCGTCAATGGCAGAAACGAGCAGAGTTCGATGTTTTTTAGGTTTGTGCGTATGTGTGTGCGATGGATGGCGCCTGCGGCGGCGCCGTCGCCTCTCCAGCTTCAACTGTTCCGGACTAGACATCCTCCTGATAATAAAATCATAATATTACCCTTACGCCTTTGTTCTCAAAGGAATAGGCAAAAGCGTATTGCTGAATCCCACGGGACGTATATGTTTTACTTTGCACTGTGGAATACGGGGTAAGTGAGGGAAAAATGAAAGATATCCAAATTTGACGATAACCAAATTTAATCATCCCCACTCACGACCATCAGAATTGAAAATAAACATCTGATTAAAATATCATAAACTAATGAAATAACATGAAACTAAATAGTGAATTTCTTAAACAGTTAGTAAATGAAGCCAAAAAATGTGAGCATCGTTTTTTGTAAAATGGAACTAAATTTTGAATTAAAGGATAGTAGTCAAAGAAATATGTAATATTTACATCACCTTAATATTTCAGTATTTCAATCGTTAATAAAAAAATCTCAGACATAAATAGTAGGTAAGTAAAAATTAAACCACGAAAACTGTTCAGTTTTTCTAAAACGCGATTCTCTTTTCGAATCCCTATACGTATCATCCATTAAAATATTCCACTTATTTTTTGAATAGTGTCACGAGCACACAAAATCCCGATCTCGGTATATATCGGACCTAAAGTTGCGAAACACGTTCAAACGGACAGTCACGTATGGGACAAGGACAGGCGCTGACCGACTATTTAGATTAGCGACGGAAATTAACGTCGTGTCATAATGCGTCCGCTACGCTAATTTTGAACTCTTGGTCGCGTTTGCTATACGGTTAACGGGTTTCTGTACTACTAATATTTACAACATTAGCGTGCTATTTCACATTCTCTGTTTAATTTTTAAATGAAGAGAGCATACAGCAGTCACAAGCAGCTGATTCTACGACGGGTTCGATAAATAAGAACACAGAGAAAGAAAAGTCATAATTCAGATGTCTGCGAGGCTAGGTGTCGAATACTCTGCAGAAAATAGATAAACAAATTGTCGTAATTTTTCTCTTATATACAATACCTAATATGATGTACACTATATCCAAATTTAAGAGTAATAATTGACATGAACGATTTATCTACTAAGCAAATTTTAATCTTCACCCGGTCACTGGTCTTTTAGTTGTCTTAAAACAATTCCTTACGCCTTTACTTAATTGTTTTATGTGTATCACCTTCATTTATCAACTCGAAAACGAAACAACACGGCATACAAGAACTTACAGTTAGAAAATGGAGGCAAATTATGTTTTATTTTCCTCTGAAATGAATAAGCTGGTGGAGCGCAACGCGTAAAATATATTATTTTTCCCGCCAAGCCACACGCCAACGCGTAAAGCTAAAATATAGAAGTGATGGCAACCTATTGTGTGGACTCACGAGACCAGTGTGTCGAGCATCCTTTACCGTCACTCTTTCTCTTCTCACAATTAAATTAAACTTCCCTTTAACACGTATACACGTTTATGCAACGGTTTTTTTATTAACTGAACTGGAAAAGTACTAATTTGCCATATCATCTACATCATGTTAAGATTCTAAATGAATTATATGCTCTTTCTTATCTGTATACATATTTATAGTATATTTGTAGCATGTAATCCATTTAGAATCTTGTTAAACATGTTGTATGCTGGTAAAATATGATAACGATAGAATTTTACTTAAATGGAAGAATGTAGACAAAGCATATAAGAATGTAGTAATAATGTAAGATTTTAAGGGATTTATATAAAAAATTGATAATAATTTATACAATAATAAATAATGCGGAAATTCAAACATTCCTAATATAAATATATAAGGAATAGCTATAGATCAACGACGAAGGTGACCTTAGGGTAATTTACTTAATTTAATTACTATATTTAATATTTTAAAATAAAAATTACATATATAGATATGGTTAAAAATCGTTTGAATATTATCAGTAGATTTGTATGTAACAAATATTTAATTGTAAATACAAAATACATGTAGTTAACAGAATTAAGCGTGAATTGTAGGTATTTGAATGCAAGCTTATATACCTATCGTGTTTATTGAATGACTTAATACGTGTCTTGAGGAGACGAACACGTACGGGAGATAAGCCTTTTGTGTTAAGCACGTCTTCATCATGTCATCCCTATGTCATCTATTGGCTGCCTCAGAATTGTTCAAGAAATCAATGTTTAGTCTCTTTTTTGTTTTACATATCGATTTAATATTAAAGGTAGATTATGAATTATTTATGACGGATTAATCGTGAATTTTAATAATACTTTTGCAAATTTGCTCACGAATGCTGTTATAGTTTCTAGGTTTAAATTTGACTGTTGAATAATACTTCAGTAAGTTTTTGAACTTTTCATTTGGGGTGTCCGATGCAAAGTAACACTTAGAAGCCAATGAGATTTTTGCTCTTTTTATATATCATCATCAGCCTCTAGATGTCCATTGCTGGACATAGGCCTCCCCTAATCCGAATTCAGGAGCTTCCCGCTGTCTTATTCAGGTCGTCAGACCATCTGGTAGGAGGCCAACCTACGCTCCTTTTACCGAGACGTGGCCGCCATTCGATATATGTATATTTATGTATAAATGTGCAAAAAGATATTTAGCTATTAAACCTCGTTTTACGCCAACATTTAACGGGTCGGTAGCATAGGTCCGGTTTTTTCTATTGCTTATTTTCCTTACATGAATATTGCGAAGACTAGATGTGAGCAATAGCCGGAAGCGATTCCAGTAACGAGTTCCTTCAGGGCGGCCGAAGACAGGAAGCTATCTCGTTTCAAACTTTGCTCAAGAGCATGATCTTTAGCGACACGTTGCACAGAGCAACGGAGTGTTTTTCTATATAACGTGCTCACATTTAATCTTAGAAATAGATGAAAGAAAAAAACTTTCATAAATTTGCTGTATAATTTGCATGTTTAGGTTTTTTTAATATCAGCGATATAACGCACTATAATTATATATGTAGTGGCTTAACTCATGTGAGTTTTTCGAGTCCGACGGCGGTTGCTCATGAGGAAGGACCTCGTGCAGGTCCGAAACTAGTCGGGCAATCCCGCAAAACGCACGTGAGTTAAGCCGATATATATATAATTATTTACTTAATTCATGTGTACTCACGAAACATTTAATAGAAAACTAACGCACTATCAACATTAAGACAAAGTATCTTGACAATTATGAAATGCAGTTGTCAAAACTGTATGCGAAATTAACGAAAAGCAAAACTATCTTTAACAGTTAGACGAGAAGTAATAGTTACCCATCTTGCTGATGCGTGTGTAGCTTGAGTTTCTTATGTTTATGCGTCGGAATCTCTCCCTCGCACCAGTGTGACGTCACCACATCTCCTGGACTGTCTACTATGGACGCCTCCTCTGCAATAGAAACAGACATGCAATTTAACATTTACGTTATCCCTCCAGTATTCTACTGTTGCCACAGTTTTGCAATAAACCAGAAATTTACCGGCTGTGGTTAATTTTCAAGTTATCACTTAATGATCTTACAATATTGATGATTACAATAGGCTCACCATCTAATGCACGGGACGCAAACGTAACTGGCGAACCGTGGGAGTGTACTGCACTCTTCTGCCTACCCCTTCGGGATTACAGGCGTGATGTTACGTACATAATGATCTTAATCATTAGACTCATTAATCTAAGGAATGCAGGACACCTTAAAGTTCTCCATTACATTCTTCAAGGCGTACGAAATGTGCTAACCCGCATATGACCAGCGTAGCAGGCGTAGTGAGTCTTTTAAACATAAGAGTTTATAAAACAAAATGAATATACACGTGAACTAAATTTTGTTTTATCACCTGTATTTTTCACAATTTTTTAATGTTAGACGAGTAGCAAAAGGGCATGCAAATGATTTGGTATGCTCACTAGCCCCATATGCACTAAAGATCATAATTTCCAATCTCAACACATTTCCAATTCTCACTGAGATTAATCCTAGAAGCTTCCATGTCTTAGAACTAAGGTTGATTATTCATATGTACATTTCATAAGTACTTGAAGCTCTATTTTTTATAAAAACAAATGCTACGTTAGTTTTTCCGCAGTTAATAAATCTACAGAGTATTAAACTTATAAAGTATTACTACTAGTATTCTACTGAACTAAATACGTATGGCTCGCTTGAAATTGTTCCAGTTTCAAAAACGAACCCATACACAATTTTATATTACTTTAATATCCCCAAGGAAAGAAATTCTGGAATTAATTATCCCTAATTTAATTAATTCCTATCATTTAAAATATTCCAAATTAAAACTGTTTTCTTTCAAACCTCCGGCAATAACAAAGAGTAGTTTTAGAAATAAAAGGAAATAAGGGAATTCTTATACCTCAAAATCTTATTTAATTAAAATTGTTTTCTTTTAAAACTCTAGTAATGAATAATAAATCCTAGTGTTGCGAGGTGGTTATAGTACTATTTGGAAGTAAAAGGCAAGGAATTTCCTGCAGTTTATGCATCTCTAGTTTATTTTATTTCAAAACCCTTTATATTGAAAACAGTTAAACACCGAAGTGCCAAGCAGGTAAGAAATATATATTTAAGCAATCAAATAATCATTTAGCTATAAAACAACCACATAGTATAGCAGTAGGTACGTTGGCAACGAACCAAAACCATCGTAAAAGGAACGAATAAAGCTATAAACATATATGTATATATTCCCCGTCAATTTTAGTGCACCCCAGGTAGCTTTTCTCTACAATTCGTCTGTGGCACAGCGCGACGGAAATACGCCCGCAGTCGACGCGCTACGAGACACCTCAACGTTGTTCACAGCTTTCATGCGATTTGTACAATTAAAAAACGGATGTCAGCGTAGAAAATATTATTTTTCTACATTTCTGACTGTTATGAAATTGTTTGTAAAATATCGTCCATAGTAAAACTTAACAGTCATATTTAAATAACTGCTTCAACTGTTATTTTTGTTTTACTATACACGTCATTCGAAATACTAAGTTTTTTAATACTAAGTATTTCTGTTATCTAAACAATCATGACCAAACCTTATTGATAAACCAGAACAAATCCATGCGTAATGAACATAAATAACTCTATTATCACCTAGTAATTGGCCACAACTAATATCCATTAATGAAAAGTAACTAACGCTAAAAAAATATATGCGTAATGAACAAAAATAACTGTTCTGTCACCTAGCAATTGACTACAATTAATATGCATCACCGAAAATTAAATGACGGCAGCAGTAGAAGGGAGTAGGCTGATTCGAATTAGAAGTATACACCCACCGTCCGGCATGCGGTTGCGTAGCAGCAGCAGCAGCGGATGGGTGCGCGCGCGGCGCCGCGCCTGCTCGGCGTGCAGCGCGCGAGCTTTGCGCTCGACCAGCGCCACCAGCACCGCCTCCAGCCGCGCCGCGCCCGTCTCCTCCGTGCATACCGCTTTGTCGACCGTCTGGATAGCCCACGCTTACATATACTTTATATGTAGAGATAATGTAGAGGTGATGTAGAGACAATATAAAGACTATATAAAGATAATATACAGATATTATTGAGATAATAGATCTAGCTCATCGCGGTATACCGCAGCTTGTCTAAACAGGACTAAATGTTCTGCTCGCCTACGGGCAACAACGTAGGCGCCGCGAGAAGGCGTGCTCTGAGATCTTTAGCCCTCAGGCCCAGTGTAAGGATTTTGGACAAAAATTCCTCTTGGAAAACCTACATATATA
>DWMG01000738.1:0-17704 GCA_018244855.1 Elbella merops
ACGATATGGTTAAGAACCGTAAAACAAAGCATCATAAGTGGTATGATACATTTTACTGTCGGGGGTATTTGTTTTGGATGAGAATTTCCTCGCTTCGGGGGGTACGTTAGACCGTGGGTGTGTTAGTGTTATTATTGGTCAACCATCTTTAAGCCTTGACATTTCGAAACTTTGTTATATGTTCTACGAGTATCATAATCCCTATTCGAGCTATTCAAAAGCACTGCAATGAAGTAAGACTGGGAATTTCTCAGATGTGAATCCAGAACAAAAGTATTCAAGTCCTCCGTGGGAACAGAAATAACTTTTAGTAAAAGCAAAGTTAGTTCATTATAAGAAAAGACCTGAAAATGTTCGTGCCAATTCTAATTATGTCCGAGAAAGAGCAATGTTGTTAAGCAACTTAAGGGCAATATATCCCTTGAAGGAAAATCCAATAAACGCCGAGGATACAAACAAATGTGTATTGAAGGCTCTTTCCCCAGATAATTAAATACATTTATTACATCAAGCAAAGAGCGAGAACCTCCAAATGGAAAATTAGGGGCCTTGATAGTAATTTTCTTATATTATAGTCTGAGTAGTTACTGTGGCAGGAAAGTAATTAGTACTGGCAGTAACTTGATGATCTTCTTAGATTTTTACACGGTGCTTAATGTTAGCATTTCTGCCAAATTTAAATGTTTTACCGTATAAACTTTTGATTCACCTTTATCACCTTTTCTTTCTTTTAAATCAGTTCAATTCATTGCTAGACTTAAAGGATCTATATATGTTTGAATGGTTTAGAAATCATTTTTTTTTCTTACAAGCCAGTGTTTGAGTAATTCGATTTAAGGTAAGTTCCAAAAATAACTTACACATACTTATACTTATCATGATCATAATTGGTCAAATTTAGATGGTTTTCAATGGTAAATATGTATTTTTGAGGATAACTTCTACTGGACGGGGTTCTCTGTGTTGGAGTTTGTTCATGTCCTGTTATTTCCTATGGTTTCGCATTAATCTATTTCAGCTGATGGCGTTTGGTGCGAGGTATGAGATTACTACAAAGGCCAGCTATGATATTATTTGGTTCTATGCAATCTGTAGTGCTTAATCTTTAGTTAATATGCCTTTTTTGGTTCGAAGTCATAACGGTGTATTTGGTATTTAAAATAACGTTTCTAAGCATTTTCAGGATCATTAAAAGTTATGTGTGGTAATTTTGTAAATGGTTTAGTAAATGAAATCATCAAGTTGAGGAGTTGTTAATCAGCAACAGTTCTATACATTTTTTTTTGTTTTTCTTTTCCTTTGTCTGAATAACCTTTTTTAGAATTTAATTCTAATCTTTTCTCCTAAAGATTTGTCCTGATTGCTTCTCCTATTCTTATTTCTCCTCTTCCGCTTGAGAATATATGAAAATATCAAGCGATATTGTGCCCGTAGTTATTCCATGTCTTGTTCCAAACGAAAGCTAGGGTACCTACCACTCTATAAAGCTTATGATACGCATCGGCCAAATTTTACGATCCGATCCACAGTATTGCCGGCACACAAATATAAACTTTATCCAGCCGTGTTAAGGTGTAATTTGGAGAATTGATCGACGATTTATATTGGATGAAGATCAAAATTCGAGGCTCGGCTCGTACGGTCCTAGTCTGAAGCTAGATCGTAAAATTGTTGAACTGGCAGGAGAAAATGCCTTCTATGGTACAGGAATAAGGTAAAGTTTCCTATGGCGACATTTTCCGCGAACAGGTACAACTGTATCGCAGACGGCAGTAAAACGAAAGCCTGCACTTCTGTGCTTTCATCGCGAAAGTATTATGGTAGAGATAGCGAGAATTTACGTTCATTTGGATTTAATAATCCCAACCTACTTGTTCGTTACAATGGGGCACGATTTCCAAACGAAATGTATCAACGCAAACTTAACGCATTACATCATGGCACTATGAACGTAATTATGCGCCAATATTTTGCATAGGTTCTGCGATTAATAAACGCTTTTGCTGTTTGAAAGCTATTTATTTCACTTAGGTTTTCAAATAGTTTCGTGACATTCTGGCCGCTGGTGCAATGGTTTCTCACTGTAACTGCAAAGCGGCGGGTTGTGGGTTCGATTCACAATTAGTAAAAATATTTGTATGATAAACATAAGTGTTTGTTCTTTTTCTGTACGTAAAATTATTAATACCAGTATGTTTCTAAGAATTCCTATCAATATGTATTACCAGCAGTGTGGTCACCACAACACTAAATGAGGCAGTTTTCAAATCACAAATTTTTGTCTAAGTTGTTTATTATTGTTATTATCATTATTATTATTATGTTATTAACGGATAATTTAACAAAATTTAATGTTATAGCGGCTTGCAAAGGAATTTTAACTTTCATTTTCATTGCTTTAATATCCCATTTAAGCCGGATATACGGGCTATTGTTCCGGTTTTCATCCAGTTATCATGAGTTCACGGCACCCGAATAAGAGTTAGCTTACGGCTTTTATAAAATACGTACAAAGGGAAAGAAATGTTTGTACAGATTCGTCAAAAATGTTTTTATATTCCTTGAAACAAGTATAAACTGGATATTCGCGCCATTCTTCCGGTTTGATCCGGTTATCACTGCATTACGGAGCGAGTTAAGAGTAACTTTATAAATAAAGTAAAATTTTAGACAAAAGAACATTAAATTCATATATGTATATTTACTCTTATTAGTTAGTTACAGTTGCTTTTTTGCTGGGCAATGGTTCAAATCTAAACGCTGCCAATGAATGAATGTAATTTGTTTTGAAATTGTGCGCAAACTGGAATCTAAACCCACCTATATAATAATGTATCATAGAGAATACTGAGGATACAAAGACGCCTTTAAAACAATATTACATCACGTTCTTGCCTTCCCACTATATACCTACTGTATATATCTACTCTATGATACATTGTAGCAAAGAGTAGTTAAGGACACAGAGGTACGGTTAGACATCGCTCGTAGACATAAACGACCATAATACTGGCTGTAACAAGAATTGGTGTTGTCTAAGAAAACTAATTTAGAGCTTAAGGAGGGTCTCCTAGGTTTAATTTAGTATTTATGGGCCGTTTCTATGTGCAGTTGTTTTACGAGGTCGATCGTTTGTTGAAAATAGGGTTGACACAATGGAGATTAAAGTTTTGGTGTGAAAATTAAATATCAATTTGTTGTAGTTGAAATCACTGTTATAAGTATATGATACCATTATGTAATCGTACTGTCCTTCAGCATATATACTTTAACTAATATGTGTAGAGAGAGGATTTGAAGCTTAATTTATATCTCGAAATTAACATATATTGTTACTTAGTAGCAAGTATTGTTCAAAACGACAGTTTTCCAAATAAATATTTAGCTTACATAACCTTACTTTTATTTGTGACTTAAATTTACATATTACCTAAGTATCTAAATCACAACCCAAAATATATATATATATATATATAGAATTTTACAATTTTATATAAAAGGTTTCACAATCCGACAAACAATTTTACAATGTATTCCGCAGTGCCATCCCTACGACGCACTAAAGTTTACAAAGCAAGAGAGTCCTGCTTTAATCACTATCTAGATGAAAGAGGCAGCCTTTACTTAGCCGTCCGGGTACGGTACGTATTAAATGAAGAAATTCCAGAAATAGCTGGAACATTTTCTTGGAAATTACATACATTTAACCGTTGATATTACGATGAAACGATGGTCTTAAAATTCGAACATTATTTTCAAATTAATAACGAATATTATTTAGAAAAAGAATCGTAATTTGTGGTTTATTAGTATGCCTTTTAATATTTATTCTCTGTTCCATAAATTCACCCATGAAAATTTCTTAGATTTTATTTGAAAAGCTATGTGAATATGTGAAATTCGTTTTTTAAATTATAAGTGTCAGACATGCTGATAGAGTGTTTATAATTAAGATTATCAAATTGTCGTAATCGAAAAATTAAACACCTATAATGAAGCCAATCAAGGACATGCGTTCCTTCCACTCATTAATAATTAAAGAAACAAAAAAAACTACTAAAAAATCCATACTAACATTAAAGATCCGAACGCAACTCTGTCTGTCCATCTATGTCTATATTTACGTTTCAAAACTACTGAATTGATTTTGATGAAACTGTACAAATATAATCCGAACCCTGGGAAGGAGACGAGATTATTAAGAAACTTTTTAAATCAATCCCCTGTAAAAGCAAAAACAAGGATAAAAGGCTGTGTTCGTAGTAACATGGAACTTTGGAATGAAAGAAATCAATATCTCAAATATTCCACGATGACAAGCTGAAATAACACGGAACATGTAACAAAAAATCCAAGAAGTATAAACATGTTCCATACTCTATCGAATAAATTAGCAAGGCAGTTCAGGATAGAAATATTTAGCTCTCGCTGCACTCTGCCTTTCCGATAAGGGACCTGTCTAGGCGATATAATAACAATAAGACAACTTTATACTCAGAAACAGAACAACCTCAGTGCTAATAACACAGACATTTGCGCTGAGTGGAAACCAAACCCACAACTTCCGAATCAGTAATGAAACTCATTAACAAATGTACTGAAAAACTGTAAACCATGTATTGACAAGACACTTCAAATCATAACAACATAATAACAAGTACAATAAAAGCCTACACACGAACCTCAAACAGCTCTTTATTATATACTTAAGCAGTATATAACATTATTTCGTCCTTTCTTATCTCTAATATCGCTTAACGGTTTGACAATATTAACGACTGTGTTTCATGTCGTTCTGGTATATTTTCGGCGCACGAAAGTACCCGTTTCACACAAAATTAAGTCAGCGAGGAACAATATTATAATAACGAAGGTCGCTCAGTACGGTTTGTGTGAACACGAATTATGTATTTCTCAATCCTGTTAATACTACATAATACATGCGGAGATATATCGACGTATCTATTATGTTTTAATGAGTTTTTGAACCTATTATGATTCGATTTAATGTAACTATACTCGTAGTTGGAAATGTCGCTTGACCCTTCTCATTTTCAGAGGAGACCCGCGATCAACTGTGGGATGATAAGACTGTTGATGATGATCAGTTTACGGCCTGATTGATATTACATTTTCATTAATTATATGATTGATGGTTATAGGATGATGATGATGATGGTGATGAAACAAAATTATATCATACTTTATTTTTATTTGGTCGACTTCGGTAAACTAAATAGCCTGGCGTAGACAGATATACATAACTTTAATTTTTTCAACACAAAACAGCCAAATGTTCATACGACAGGTACAGCTATCGTATGAAAAATAAGCAACCTTTATTTGACCTACAAAACCATATAACAAAAACCAATTGGTAACAAATCAACAGCCTACGATAAAATACCTAAACAAACTCTGTATTTACACGAATTCGGTCACACAACCAAATGATGTAATAATCAAGGCAGTAAATAGTTACGCGTTTGCGTGCGGCTCAGTCAAAGCTTAAATATACACGAATGTAAAGCCAATACCGTCTCTGTACGTGATGAAAGCTATCCAAGTTTAACCTCAGAATCATTGTAACAGACGATACAGCGTATTTTATTTATTTATCTTTTAATTGTGGTTAACAAAGGGGGGATTTAATGCCAATTAACATTTTCTACCAGTCAACAAAGGCAACAATGAAAAACTGAGGTAAGGACCTAATCTAAATAGTATTAGTTAGTAGTATTTGGTTGTTATATGAATTTTTTTTTTGCAAGCAATAGGATCACGTTTGCCTGCAATCTCATCTGATGGAAAGTGACATACAACCGAGGATGTGGCATTCTTGCACAGAAAGTACCTATTCAATCTTAACTTGGATAATTTCAGGTTATACGAATCTGAAAGATGGAAGCCGGCAGAGAGCTCCACTCATTCGCAGTCTACATCAGAAAGTATTTAGCAAACATATACTGCTAGTTACGACATGGTATCATCTGTTTTATTGTATATACTTAAATAGAAGTGTTTCGACACCCGTAATGCCACTTCTGTAGCAATAAAATAACTAACGACTAGATAAAGGGTACGGTATGACTGGGTTCGATTGTGTCGTAACATTTAACGCTTTGGGCATCTTTTACTGACTCCGACATGAATTTAACCTTAGTAGTTATTCTCTTTATTCATAGATTTATTTGAATGAACATTCTAAATGTGTTGCCTTACTCATCCCGTACCCAGTGTAGGAAAGAGAAAGGGATTTAAGATGGTCGTGATGATGATGATAATAGAGGTGATAATGTTGAAGACAACAATAATGATGAAAATATAAACGGCCAAAGTATGAGATATGAACACAAGAATGCGATCATGTAACGACCAAACACTTTTTGACTAGATTGTTATTTCTGTAAGACTTTATTTTAACAATTCTGAATTCTAAATAACATGCTAAGCCCACTATAGTGGGACCGATCCTCGACTGTCGCCTCGCAGTGAACATTTGAATTTCAGATGACACAATTAGATTTGCCCCGATATTGAGTTTCGCGAATGAACGAAATAATCGCGTTCGGAATTGGCTGTGATAGTAGAATAATGAATATTAATAGCTTTCAAGAATGTTTTTTCAGCGAAAAAGCGGGAATGATTTTAAATGTTTGCCCAACGTTTTTTTCGATTGTAATGTTAGAAGTAATAGGCTTATAAAACTCAAGTTAAATATATAGACGAACAATCAATCAGATTACAATTACTTAGAGAAGAACTTAAATTTAAGGAGTACTTTTTTTTCTTCCTTCTGTTTTTTCGGTCTTCTATTCGGGAACATTGATTTTGAATATGATTGGGTTTAATTAAGGTGATACCACTTAGTGTTCTCGACATCTGCGAAGAACTGCCGCAGTAATTTCAACTGTCACGGCGTAGTGTTTGGAGTATTGTGTTTCATTTAGCAGAAAGTGATAGGCGTACTTACTAGAACATGAAGCATTGTAACTAAATCCGCAAAAGAAAAAATGCGTTTCTTAAGACGGGATATAGATTGTTTTGTTCTGTGGTTATTATTTATCTTCAGCTGATCCCCTGAGCAATTCACTATTTAATATAATTTCACTGGTCTATTCCCAGATGATTCGGGAATGTAATATATTTTCCCTCCGTATTAGTCAACAACATTTTTGTCATTTTCATTATTTTTTGTATACCCTTTTCTTGTGTCGTCTTTCATGCAATTCATTCATCTTTTCTTTTCTCTATTTTTCTCTTGTAGTTTTTATTTTCGCTACACATTTTTACTGTGTTCGTCTTACATCCATAATGAAAAATTAAGCTTCATCTAGCAGAACAAGTGGCTCTCGCTACGCTATCTCATCAAAGATCTCATCATGTATTCTGAGTAAACAAACGAGATATATGACCGTATTATGTTTAAGTCCCTTAAGCAAAAAAACAATTCAATCTTCAATTTCATCTTGTTTTGTATCAAAATTGTATACCATCTTTTATACCAAAGGCAAACTCGTCTCGCCGCGGTTACGTACATTTCATGCTCCGCGTCAATAGTTGAACTATTCCTCCCCCTGGGATGGGGTGATGTCGGGGGATGTCTAGGGAGGAGCGTCGCTCGCAAAATGTTAGCTTATGTAATGCTTTCCATATAATTCATCCTTTGTTACATACGGTACAGGTATGAAGACACTTGTATGAACAACCTATTCGGAATGGAATAGGTTTTTACTGATATTCTTTCACTGAGGTAATTCAATTTGGAAACTTGAACTTTGTCTTTTCACTAACTGACAATGTTAATCTATATTCGTTATTATAGAATAGGTACCTAAATTTTAATTGAAACCTGAGAGATGTGTAATTATTGTTAATTGGTATAAAGTTTCTAAAATTCAATTGTGATGTAGCAAGAAAACTATACCAGAAAATCTTAGTAGGACTTTTTATAAGTAATGGAATTGCGTTAGATTGTCGTAAACGTTGCGTAAGAATTTTCTAAATATAAAAGAAAAAAAATCTATGCACATTGGCAATTGCAACAATTAAAATCTGATTGGCATTAGTTCGCGGTGTAATTTCGACACTCCGGTCTCAGAAACAAACAAGTTTCTATCTTTTTTTTTATAAACATATCAATAATAGAGATCAACCCGTTTGATGTTTGATCCTATGTTAGACACAGGTTTCCTATCAGAATCAATAGCTTATATACAAGCAAATAACAGAAATAACTCTCATAACACGCGCCTTCACAAATAGAATAGCATTGTAATAAAAATGACTAAAAAGTAGGAACAAAACGCAATTAAAATGCAGGCGCAGCGACGAATGGTAAATGCAACTGAAAAATGGTAAAAAAAATTTTTAACCGTAATTTTTTTTTCGGAAAACAAAAATTTCATTTCATTTATATATTTGCTTTAAATTGTTGTAACATTAGTTTATAACAAATGTTAAATTAGGTGTATGTTTAAAGTATACAAATACATCATTTTTTTATGCTAAATTTATAAAAAAATAGTTGTAAAGACAACGGCAAAGGCAAGAAACAATCACCATACAATATTTTAACACTTTTATATTTTTTGAGATTTAATTCAAAATCTTTCTAAAGTAGCCTTTTCCATTTTGCTTTTCCATTTTGCAAGGCAAATCCGTACAAAAATTCAATGAAATAGGTTTAGCAGGTTTTGAAATGGCTAAAGGCAGAATTGATTTCACATTTTAAATAAATATGTAAATATTATCAAAGGACACATATTTCAAGATATAAATTTAAAATAAATGGACACATTTAAAAAAAAATCAACGAGATTGTTATTCGCTCTAAATTTATGAAAACAAAAAACTTGATTCCATCAAACAATTGACATTCACGTGTTCTAGAGTGGAGACCGCGACTTGGCTAACGTAGCGTAGAACGCTCTCCAGCTTGGTGGAGTGACGATATACGCAAAGTGGCTGGTAGTGATTTGATGCGAAGAGATGAAGATCGAGCTCAGTGGCGTGCCATTGGAGAGGCATATGTTCAACAGCGGTCGGGAAAAGGCTCATGATGACGATTCACATTACATGTAACCCATGTTACTAACAAAACCAATATGTACTTAAGCATGAATAACATTGGTATTACAGCATCAGTGTTCTCCTAATACATTCTCTTGGAAATTTAATGGCGATAGTCGAAGTTTCATAGCACTCCCAATTTCCATTTAACTTTCAATATAATCCATTATCGTTGCTTAATTGAAAATGTACCACTGCGGAGCTCGCACTTATAACCGGCTCCTAAGCAAACTCTGCAACAATTGGCAACTAATCCAGCTTAGCGAGCCCACAACAAATAGAATTGCTATCTGGACTTGCAGGCATTCTATAGCCAGACCTTAATGGTTTTCGTATCTATATTTCATTATTATTAAGATTTATCTCTCCAGGTCTCCTGCAGAATAGGCAGTGAGCACCGAATATCTTTAGACATTTAAATAAAATCGTAGAGTGTAGAGTCATGACTTATTTTATATATGGCGCATGTACATAATAATGTTAGTATAACATCACGCCAGGTGCTATATGTGATAGACAGAGAACATTAAGTGATAGATATCTCTATTCTTACAGGCCGAACACGGTTCTATAATGATCACTGCCTTTAAACACCCCCGCCGGTTCTGGAGAATCTCGACTCGCCCATCAGTCCGTATGTGACCAACTCTATTACTTATAATAACTACGGTTCAATATCTTTAGAAAATGTACATGCCATAGAGCCGTTAAAAATATTTTCTAATGTCACTGAATTTAAGCAAAAGATTCTATATGGGAAAACGATCTGCAAACAGTTTCTAAAAAAACGTTAGTTATTAAATGTAAATAGGTAATTAATATTTTACGCTTTCGTCCCCAGTGCACATATTTCTGTCTTTTTGGTAATTATGATCATTTACGATTGTTTATGATACTATTACTTGTATATACGCGTACGAAAGTATAAAAACATTTGAAATTTTACAAGTTAATGACATAAATGTTGTTAATATAACTACAGTATTATGCAGTAGTTAATTAGTCTAATAGTTAATACTTAGTACGGTTCGGATACCTTTGAAGTTTTGCACGAAGTGTTCTGAAAACGCTTTTTAATTAAAACTGAAGGGCTTCATTCTATTATAAAAGAGAGAACCAATTTAAAAGTTTCAACTTTATAGAGCCGATTTAAAATAGACTCGGTTTTTTTCAAAAGTTGTTTTCGATAAAATTGGGTAAAGAAAGAAAGAGATGAGTGGAAATATTGTTTTTTGAAAATTACGGCAAATTTTTCAGTTAAATCAAGGCTCAAAGTTTCCCAAGACTATTTTTTGTCTCTTCGCCAATAATAGAGTACGCGTGTATAATACTAGTAAACTCTATCGAACACTCAAAATCGAGTCTAAGAACAAACACCTAAATTGTTCAAGGGTACACAAAAGATATTTTATCGTAAATAACCAAACAATGGTAACAAACAAACCAACAAAGAGAAAGACAATGAGAAATACCAAAATAGAGTAGACAGAAGGTTCTCTTTATGAAGGTATTTTTTTATATGGAAACTAAAATGTTATGGTAACTGAAATAATTGAGCAAATTTTTAAGTTTGCATTCGTTTGAAACGAGCACATCGCTCGACGGTCATCAAACCCGACAACAAGTTGGAAAATGTGAAATTTTTTCTCATTTTACTCAAGACTTTCCAATGAATGAAATCTACATACATTTTAAAAAATCCAAGTTGGGAAGTTCAGGAAATTTAGAGTATACTTATATTAAAAGAAATTGTAATAGAGAGATCAAACCATTTGGTTCCCTTCCTCCATATTTAGGAGACATTACTTAATTTTAAATATATTAGAACTTTTAAATATGATGTTAGTGACAATAACAAGTAATATTTCTTTCTATTTATGATGCTCTCAAACACAGCTAGTTGTAATCCAGGACCTTATAATCATCATTTAGTCCAAACACCTTCAGTGTTAAACAACTACTTACATATTAAGAGTAGTAGAAAGTATAAAATGGGTCATTGGGCTTAATAACCCGGATGAGATTCCACAACACATGAATGGTATAGTGTTTCACATGTCATCTTCATAAACCAAAGTCCATTAGTTAACCCGCCCATCTTTGCTAGATTAAAGTTATGTGGAATGAAATGCTGTACTCCTTCTAACTCACTGAACGCAACCTCCTTACTGCAGAGAAATCGGTCTTTTTACGTCTTCATCGTATTCGCTCGCTATTTCAGTCTGAAATTCAATTTCTTGAGAGGAATATGTCGTACAAAATCTTCTTCCTGGGCTTCGTATGCGATTTCAAACTTAGACCGAATAAGGTTATTTATAGATAAAAATTGTTTTTCTTTGAAAAATTTGATTTCTAACCAATTTATTAAACCACTTGCTTTAAGCATTTATATTGTAATGAAAAATTAAAGCCTTAGTTATTAGCCTCTATATAACTAGTTTTAATCTTTGTATATACATATATGTGTATATACCTGTGCATGTGTGTTCAAATATTATAATTTCTCACAAGTGCCCATCCCATATCCCGATTAATTTTATTGTGTACCATTTAATATCGGCGATTAACTGTAAACTTAATGCGAGGAAGGAATTTCATTTCACGGAAACGGAAGTGAATGGAAAATGTATTGAGGACGTGACGTCAGAGCCAATATCCGTCGCTGATATTTATTCTCGGAGCACCTGAAGTAAGCCTGAAGACGATTCGTATTTCCAACGAAACGAGACGCAATCTTCGATGCAAGATAACTTTAAATTCTAGAAATTTCTGTTACATTTCAAATATTGCGCCATTTTGAATTTCTTGGCATTATGATGCTTTTTTGTAATTGTACTCGTTGACATAAAGTTATAAATGGTTATGGTCTTTAATTGATACTAATCTTGTCCGTTTTGAACATGGTCAGTATCATTAAATTTATACATTCTCCATTGGAGAATATGTTTTGGTGCAAATTTATTTTAAATCTACTCAACATACATACGTCGTGAAAGCTTAAGTAATGGTATTGCGACAACACCGAAGGTTTTATTTCCGGCAATTCATAAATACCTACTCGTACGTGTCAGACATATTACCCTCAATATGTAGTAACACGACATACCAAATCGTTTAATTGCGCATAAAATATCCTTCACTCCTATAAAACTTTCGTAAGTTCTTAGTTCTAGTTTAAGTCCAATCATTCAGACGTTTAGCTATTAATATGATATCTTGGGACACCATTATTTTTTTTTGGAACAGTAGTATAATATCGTGAGTGCTGCCTAGTTTAGATTCAGAAGGTTTGTGTGACATCTCCAAAATTAATATAATTATTATCAACACGATACAGCATTCGAAACTCAACACTCGTAACAAAGACATTAAAAGCAAAATAATGATAGATTAATGACACGAGACGAGTTAATAAAGCAGCAGGCACCATACGCGGCACACACGCGAAGAACAAAGACAGTGAAGCGACAAACATTATAGGAACAGTAAAAGACCTAGACCGGGCTAAAATGGTCGTGCTAATTCTGGCGCGGGAGCAACGTTCGCCGCGATCAATGTCAACGACCAGAGCGATGGTGCGCGAATGTAGGGACACAGGTTTTTAAGTTGCACATGGAGTGCAAAAATATAATCACGCCTATATATCCCTGAAGGAGGCAGAGGAGTGGAGTTGTTCCACTTTGCAACGGTTATGTTATATGTCCCATGATATAGGTGGTAAATCTCTTAGAGAACAAAATTGTTTTTAAAACGTCAACATAGTCAAAACGTCATGGACATATTTGTATAATTATATGACTATAGAGGAGAGGAGAAGCTTGTCCAACAGCAAAACTTAAAGAGTTAGCGATGATGATAATGCAGGTGATCATTTGTAAAAGGGAAGATAAATTAATTTTGCAATTATAGTCATTCAAATGATTTTTCATTAAACATTTTATTGATTTTTTAATTTATAAAATCATTGATTTTGATCATTATATTGTTTAAGTTTGATTGCACAATGTTAGGTATACAAGCTCAATCCGACATAAATTTTTCCAAAATTTTGTTCAAAAGTATATTATTGTTGTTTATCTAGCTATCTAAAATATCATAAAAAATAGCACTTTTGATTTTTACCTATTCATTATTTTACTTTCTGCAATATACTGACACGATCATGTCCAATACTTCATCTACACGATTACACGTATTTTAAGTCACTTTCAATACGATTCGACAACAAAAAGTTTTAAGTGTGTCGTAAAACTTAACGGTCAGAGTATAGCGCAATTACTTTCATCTCAGCTTCCGTGTGCGATCCAACAAGAACTCTATAAACATTATCTAGATAAAATTTAATTACGAAAGAATTTCGCTAACGCACCACCTCGCTGGTTGATTGCGTCGCAAAAACATGACGTGTATTTTTAATTGCATCGGAGCCACAAAAAATTCACAAAAAAATATCGACCGAAGCGTACTCGTATATGCAAATATATTTTTTGTACTTTTATTGCAAGTTCTGTTTTATGAATGGTCCCAGTACATCGCACGTGAGTCCAACGCGGGCAAAAAACACACGTTTTAATGCCACCCATCCAATCAGCTGAAACTAACTACCTCGTTTACCACACAACTTGGTAAAATGTTGATGATGTTTTAGATCTAACATGCTCGTAATTATTTGAAGTATTAGTTCACCATCATCATTAACCCTTTTATTATTCTAATGCTGGACACGGCTCTGACATCGAATTGAAAATAATACACCAGACAATGTACACCATGGAAATGTCCGAAACTATTAGGACTATCTCGTGAAAATATATCATATAGGTATACAAATAATACCTATGTACGAAACTTTTAGTAATAAATCAGGTTATTGTCATGATTTAATCACATTACAATAATATTTTGATTATGATGTGAAATTGTATGTGATATTATAACAATTACGAAATCGAAAAGTATTACGAAACAAAAAGTGTATTACATTATCAATGTCGATCTAATTTGGCAATATATGTGAATAATTAGCATAATGCATTAATATTTATATCACCAATAGTCTTTCTAAGCTGAACACTTTCAATCATACATTTATTACATTACTATCAGTTTCAGTGTACCGCACTGCACTCTACAACACAGTTACATGTGTGAGAAGAAAAAATAACTTTAATGATTATTGAATAATGATGTTTGATTGTATAATTAATGTTGTATGCTCGCTAAATGTATAACTCACAATACTATGACGTCACTGCTAGATTTCACGTACCTGTAAAAAAGGGACATTTATTAAAATATGTTACAATATCAGGTAATATTAATTTGTAAAGTTTCCGTATAAATAGTTATTTCCATCATTGTAAATTGTGACAAGTTTTATTTATTAATTATTATAACTCGTTTGTCATACAATTATAATAAGTTTAATAGAAAAATAGTTATGTTCTATTGTATACTTATAATTCACGTAAATAAAGAAATGAGGAACATTCGTAAATTAAACTGAAAATTAATATCACTTTTATTTATTTCTATACAAGCCACGGCGACGGACAATGACAAGAGTGGTTTAATTTTTTATTTATGTAATCCTTACCTCATACACATGCAAATCATAGACTTTAACATTATGGAATCGTTTGAACGACATGAAAAGTAAATATTTTTCACAAGTATAGGCTCTTGGTGATGTTTATAACATTTTGGGTTGATTTTATGGTTGTTACATTAAGCAATGATATGATTAATAACGTACCGATTTCAATATGTGTTCATTCTACATAATACGCAATAGCACATAGAATAGCAAAACGCAATCAAACTATTTGACATCAAAACCACCATTCAATATTAACAAAAAATAAACATACTCGAGTGTTTTTGATTTATTCAACCCGTTGCCGATTACGAAACATACGTTTGACACTTTTCATTTTCGAATGTCTACATTGACTAATAAATACACAGTACAATATGACACTCGTCGAGCATTACTTAATATTGCCGGGTCAGCTGAACGTTCCGCACGCGACCAATTTGTCTGGAGCACGCGTGACTAAGCCTTATATTCGCACCTCATTTTTTAATCAACGACACAAATTTGCAATTCTAATTCTTGTTGCGAGAATTTCTATGTTGCTTCAGTCGTGGAAATATTATTAGTCGGGGCGACAGTGTTTATCTCGTACTAAGTTTTTATTATGTTGTTATTTCAGATTGTGTTTTGCTAACGGATTCTGAAAACTCCCTTTATAATCAACAATACAAATTTGCAACTCTAATTCTGTTTGCTAGAATTTCTATGTTGCTTAGTATAGTTATTTTGTGTTGAAACGACAATTTTAATATTCTACAAATTTATTATTAAATATGTATTTATTCTGGATTGGCTTTTATTAACTAGTTCTTTAATATAGTTGTGCCCTACATATTGACACAAGAAGACGGACAGGGAGCGGAGCGTTCGTCACGAGAGCGTTCGGAAGATTCACTCAATCATTCGCTCACGCGCCGCACGTCAGTAACAATAGTAGTATGTACCTAAATAATCTGTGTATGTTTCTGTGAAACAAAAGTTTTCGGTTTAAGCTTTATACACTAACTTAGCTTTGGAAATATCAAAATATATTTTATTTAGCTTATTATTTTAATAGCACAATGTACGGCTTGTTTGTTGCGAGACCCGAACGCCAGACAAATGTTTGCTTTGAAAGCATGAGCGTTGTTAAATATATATTTCACGAATATTAAAGAAAACAGCTGTAGCGAACAGAGCAATATCATTTCGCTGTCTAGAAAATATATAATGCCATTTATAATTTTAGCTGTATTTTATTTAATCACATAAAATACCACCATTATCGTCTTCAACCTTTTTATTTTTCTCCTCTTCAGCTTCGCTATCTCTCAAGATGAAGGTGTAATGGTCTACCACGCTGATCTAGTGTACATTAGCTGACTGCGCAAGATTCAGAGAATATTTTGGACAACTTTAAAGTTTGTGATTTCGGTAAGCTTGGCAAAGTCGATAATATGTATATAAATCTTAGGCCATCCTTATTATATACACAATGACACAATATACTATATTATATATCAGTATGTTAATAAATATGATAGAAATAGACCAAGAGCACAGAAACGTATGGAACTGATTTAATGAATTTCTATTCCGAATTTATCTTCTATTGAATTGAAAACTTTTCCAATATGCGGCCGTCAAAACCATCTATTCAAGTTTCATTGCTTTTGCCGACCTACTCGGGTAGTATAGACACGAAACATATATCCCTAGAAAGGGGCCCTTGAAATTGAAAACTATTCCGATTTCATTCCAGTCCCTCGTCGAAACCTAACTGATGGACCATTTTTTTTATCTTTTCACTCCGCTTTCGTTTCACAGGATTTTTTATGCCAAGTTTTTCTGTGACCTAAATTGTGTTTCTTTGTGAAACCGTTTCAATTGTATATAGTAATAATTCTATAGTTTAACAAAAAGAGTATTATTGTATAAACTAATCCTACAGTTGCTTCAGAATATATGTAGATACTATTATTTATCTTATTATAAATAAAAAGGTGTAAACCAATAAGGTAAAAACCAAATAGGCTTATCCGAGTAAAATGGTAGGTAATTTTAGTTAATAGATCATTCATCAGAAAAAGTACGGATTAGCTAATGTATATAGAAACCACAAAAATACCAGAACATTTTCACAAAGAACAGACTTCACAAAAAAGGAACTAAAGTTCCTTCTCTTTTTAGAGAAAAATTAAAAAGTCCAAAATGTTTGTACCAGATTGCAAATATAGACAAAAGAGGTTCTAATTTCCATGTTGCCCTCCCGGAACAATAGTCTGATGGAAAGAGAAAGGGCAGGCTGTCTGCTTTTTTGGTTTTGTGAAAAAAAATATCCATCGATGCAGACCTATTCTTTGGTGTATCCACGCTGAATATTAAAAATTGTATTACGAAAATTGCATTGTGTCGTTTTGTACATCACTCACAACGTTATAATTCACCATTCTACCTCGACATTCAACATTCGGTATACTCCAGAGGCCAAAAATGTATTCGAAATCAGTCATAGGTACAAAGTTGTTTTTTGTTAAAATTTCGCTTTTAAATTTATCAGATTTTCATTGCATTCAACAACAGCATATAATAAAATTTGATCCATATTCCACACAGATCAACTTTACAATGTTTTTGAAGATGGTCAAATGCAACATTACTATGTCACTGGGTTACGTTAGCTCAAAAGAATTGTCGATAAGGTCCTAATCGGTAATTAATTGGTTATTTACTACAAATAACGCCATCCAAAATAATATTCTCGTCACGACAACCAATTTAACCTACGTCAGAATCTAATATCTAAAAACAATACATTCGCCGCGTTAATTTATTATTCGAATTATTGCTATGGCGTGTTGGTTAAGCAAATTTTAATTAAACGTCATTTGTTCGATAGGTTCTCTGTTCGAATAGAGGAAAATTTAATTATGTAATCTGACACATCGTTTGAAATGATATTATTACAAACAAACTATTCGTTAACGAAGGTTCATAGCTTTTCAGGTATTTCTGAGATGTTATAAATGTTGCTTACTATTAATTAAACTTATTTGC
>DWMG01000739.1:0-17693 GCA_018244855.1 Elbella merops
CAAAGAACATGGCGTGCCGATTATATCAAGCCTTACACAGCTAAAACTGTTATTTTATATAATTATGTCACTCTTTTCATACGTATTGTTTGTTAAATGACTTTTTGTCTTGTAAAATATATTACAGCGTAATTGTTAGTTTTTCAATTCATTAATGTCAATTAGTTAATGTATTATTTTGGTTGAAATATATTTAATGTATTCTTAATCTATATCGAACTGATATCATAATATTCATAATTTCTCGTATTGATCTAACTTGGTTGCAAATAATTGTGCATTCACTTACAATTATCTTTATGAATATGAATAAAACAAACGTGAATATTCTTACGTGACTAATTATCGAATGAACTAACTATATTCTTGGTTCTCAGGATGTGGACTTCTTGGCGCGCTTGGTGCGTGACGCTATGCGTGTGTGCGTGCGCTATGGCCCAGCGCATCGAGCAGGACCCGATGCTGGCTGGTCGGTCTGGACGGCTGCGCGACCGTGACAGCAAGTCCGACGAACCCACCTGCGACCAGCTGAAGGCTATGTGGAGGTATGTAGCCTTTGTGATCAGTTAAAGGCTCCATTGAATTTTCGATAAGAAATATCACAACAGATCCATATGACACACGCACACTCCAAAAAAGTTATTTTATCAATTTTTAGATGTCGAGAATTATATCAAATACTTATTTATACTTTAATATGGTAATTTTGAAAAAATATGTATGAAACAAAAACGGGTACAACATAAAACAAAACGGATGAGGTTTTGGTTTGTACACTACACGCCTGTAATCCCCAAAGTGGCAGAGTAGTGTAGTATTATCCCACGTCCCACCAGCTACGTTTAACATGAAATAACTTACTGATAACTTAAAATAAAACAGTATGAAATGATATATAGTTATAAATTTTGTAGGAACAAAACATCGGCATAATGCGGAGCTTACAAAGATATATTGGTTAAATGATATTTAGTTTGAAATAGCATACGCGAGCCGAAGTCCAAGCTAACAGAAATAATAGAACCAGAATCTATGTCGGTATTCGCAATCCATTCGGAACGCGTGGGCTGAAATCGTTCATTCATTAATTCCATTCAATGGTTCCAATACATTTGGTATGAAAGCATATTAACAGTTAAAGTTCAGCTTTCAATATTCTCTTCCGTTCACGAAGCGCGAACTGAAATGAAATATTGGTAATAATTTTTAATGGTACATTGGATAATGTCAATTAATAGTTTTTTATAACATTTTTATATGATAGGTAAACATTAGATCTCGCTACCGGGATGTCACTTGATAGAAACGCAGATGTTTCTAAGATGGATAATACATGTCTAGAAAAAAGCCTACTCACCCTTACTTGGAACGGTCCTAGGTTATCTGCGTTAAAGTCCCAAGAACCGGTTTATAACAATTTCGAATAAAGTTTTACTAAAGCTCTTATGTATCAGAAACACTTTGTTCCCGGTGTAAATAAACCGCACCACACTGCGACCGAACCTCGTAACGTAAATAAACCGGTCCGCCATTATGCATTATGTACTTACTTTAAAAAGCTCACAAGAGAAATCTAATTTAACTATGGTTGTGCAATACTCCAACAGAACCACCAGCAGCCAGTGATTTCATTATTTATATTTTGTTCGTATTGATAGAATTTATAAATGTTAAAAATTATAAAGTGACTAAATTATAATGTAACTAAATGACTAATGTGTGTATGTGTCCATATGGAAACTTATCTGCCTATGCCTTCGCGAAAATACAGGCGTGATGGTTTGTTAATTCATTTAATTTGGTCAGTAAAAACATCTTCCAACAAAATATACCAGTGCAATGAAGTTACTGATAATATTATTATTAATATAAGTAAGACCTTAAACTTTATTATAAAAGTATTCAACAAATTATATTATACTTTTCTTTTCCATAATAGCACGCTTTAACTAAACCGAGATACCATCTGACTACGTCACGAGAGTATTTTCCGAGCTTTGTTCTGTACTTTCCAGGTGCATTTTTCTTTGAATCCTATTGTCTGTCTAATCCTCGTTCTCTTCCGTCTTATATATATCCAGGCCTTTGTACAAAGCTTACCTTGGAAATACTACCGCTCGGTTGCCGTGGGATACGGATTATATTTATTTATACTCTTATTATAAGATTCAGGGAAAAGGAAATTTCCTCACTATAATCCGGAACTTACCGGCAAAAAAAGAATCGATTAGTTTGTTAAACTTTCTAAAGATTGAGAAGGTTTATTAAAACTACTCTCATAATCTGTCTGTCTCAAACTGTCTCATAATCAAATCTATTATATATTATAGACTTTGTATATACATCTACAGCTGGGTCTCTACATTGAAAGCTGTCTCTACATTGGAGGCTGTTTACAGATTACTGTATTTCTACAAAAAATTACGTGAGATCATATCGAATCACATCCATTAGTTGAAAGAAATGAAAAAAGCTGATTAAAAGGTGTTTATTAAGCACGAATTCGGTCAAGCGAATACTTTAACCAACTGCTGTCTTTCATCTCTCATATTTAAAGATTAGTTAGTAAAATATGTATGTAGTTACTTATTATCGCTATTCTTGTTTATATATGTGAGCTACATATATAAAGGGGCCTTAAAATATCCTTAATGGCCCGCATCCGTTCATAAGATTCACGTTGTTTCCAAACCCAATTCCAACAAAATCGGATCAGCGATTCTAAGATGAAAAGGTAACAAAATCAATTTCGCAGCCATACAAATAGCATCAATAATTAATAGTGATACTAATGAAATGAAAACATCAATGGAAATCATATTGAAAAAATCCGGCAATCACACAGAGTCAATGAGAGAAAATCAAATCAAGTCAATGGAGGTTCAAAGGAGAGTTTAATTTATAAAGAGGAAATTGCCTTCGTATTTACAGATGAATATTAATGGAAATCTTTACAAATGACTGACACAAAAATAAATGTAAAAATAAACAGTATAAAGCGGCTCAATCGGTATTACTGTCAAACGGATGGACTAATTAAAATACAATGCTGGAGCGAGCGTTCGATAAAATATCACCTGTCAGCAAGGTTTATTTACATAATTACGCCCGCTGCTTGAATTCGAGATGTAGGGAGTACTGTGGCCATATTTCTTTAGATACTTTTTCTTTTATTTAATTGTTATATATTATTCGAATTGTTTTTTATTCGATGTCATCATAGAAATTACAGAACTTATTGTATTGACAATCCTAACATTGCCGTATTTATACAAATACACATATATTATGTACATATACAAACATAAACCACAAAATTATTAAAACATTTAAGAATCATTAAAATCATGAGTGTTAAACATAAACAAAAAACATGTACATATGTACCTATCTCGGTTTCTGGCCATTAAAAACATACATATGTATTCAATATTATAAAGGCTAAATTTAAAACGAGCATTTAGTCGAATTGGTCAATGAAAAAATATTCGAATCACAATATTCAAGACAAACTTATGCCCAAACCGAATGACAACATTCTTGTTGATAATGTTGGTAATGAGGTGAAGGTGGCTTAGTGCAGTAGTATGCCCCATTTCGTGTCCTCATAACATTTTAAAATATGGTCACAGTTCTCGGCTACTTACTATGAAGACACCTGACAAATGACATATATTAAATAGAACGCGAAAACAATTTAGATATTGGAAAATACATACTAGGTTTTATGTAAGTGAATGTGTTAGTAGAAAATGTAATGATCAAATTATACAACCAGCTTTTTGTAGACATCAGATAAGTTTAACATAGATTATCTACGATGGTGATGAGAGGACATCGAGTGGCGGCCACGTCTCGATAAAAGGAACTTAAGTAGCCCTCCTAACAGGTGGTCTGAGGAACTGCAGGAAACGGAAAGCCGCTGGATTCAGAAGGCATAGGACTTGAAGCAGTAGCGCCGATTAGGGGAGGCCTATATATATGCAGCAGTGGACACCTAAATGCTAATAATCTATAATTACCTGTCAATTCGTACCTATAATAACACTGTAATTTTTTTTTATTCCTACCTTCTGAGATTTACCCAGGGCATAATAATATGGGTCTCTTTAAGAAAGGTGCTATAATAGCTCTCCTTGAAAGCCGCAAATCAGGTAGTAAACGAACTACCTAATTTCAAAGGTTTTTCCCAAAAAGCCACCGCGCGGAGTCCCCGGTTTTCCCACCCACCTTCTGCCTACTTTATTTTGGATCTCACTCCACCCGTCCGGAAATTGATAAAATATTTTTAATCACCACAAATCATGATGAGCTTTTATAAAAAATGTAATAATTTTTTGCTGGCAAATGGCTGATCGGAGCTTTCATCCATCCGGCTAATTTGGAAAAACCGCAAAATGAAACTGAATTTAAGTTTAATAGCACGCGGTTATCAATATTACTCAATTTTCTACAGATTATTACAGATTTGTGTGGTTATTTTAATTACCATTGATACGGCCATAATTATAATGGAATGCAAGAGTAGCGTATAAATATATATACATATATATTTGCGGATAACGCTCAATTTATATGTAAATATGTATATTAAATGTAACAGATGTGTATCAAAGACTTTTGAAGAACTTCCTTGCTTGTAAAACGTCTGAGTTGATTGCATCGATGGGTCAATTTCGGTTTGAAAGACAATTTTAAATTTTAGATTTGAAGCTGACGCTACATTTAAAAACACCATTTTGTTCTTGAAATAGCAGTACCTACTATCCAACATTGGTACACTTAAAAGCATCTCGATACTGTACATTCCGGAGAGCGTTTACATTCTATGGCGTTTTGTGTAGTCGTCTTTGAAACAAACAGGAAAACCAACAAAGACAAATTTTATTTTCCTTTCAAATTTCAATTTTCTTTATAACTCGTTCTCTCGATGGCACAAAGCCCAACAAAACAAAATATTTGGACGGAAACAATGCGAGAACTTAGCGGAAAGAAATTAAGAACAAGGAGAAACTAAATCCTACTGTTTCGCGTAAAGTGTTCCCCTTTTTTGTATGAACTTAAGCCGCGCTTTAGAAAGTTAGAGAGCATTTGTTTCGTATCGTGAAAAATTGGGATGAAACACACACACACGAAATGTCTGTAATAAGTGCGTTTTACAAGTGATAAAAGTACGAGTATGTCATTCAAAAATGCAAGCTACTTTATTTTTCTGTACACACTACGTCGCCTAGATTGAAGCCTATTTGAATATTTCTGACGTAAGACATATTTTTTCCAACAATATTAACAAAAATTCACTTACAGACAAAATATCAATTATAATTCTGACAAACTAATATGCCACTATTAGAATTGTGAAGTTTAAAAAAACCCTATAGTATTCGACCCGGGGTAGTGTGATAGTTCTGCAGGAATGCGTAAATCATGTTTAAATTTCGAATTAAGTCGACTGAAGCAAACAATTATCAAAAATTTTCAGCAATTTGCAAAATCCATGAAAGTAATGGATCGACAGATATGCTCATATTTCTAATCTTCCTAACAAGGTAAAGGCGTACATTTTAAATCTTTATACAACATATATTTCCCAATGTTGGCAAAAAATTTTATTTCAGAAAACAATAAATTGCTAATAAGCCGATTTGTTTAATTAAACATTACTGATACTTTATAAAACTTTGTCGATGTCGACAGCTTGTTGTTAACGAAATTCAGTTTCATAACTTCGAAGTTTTGTTACGAAACAAGTCGAAGTTAATCATTTGTTCATTAATTAAAAGGTCACGTTTTTTACGACGTTCTATTGATACTCGCTGATTTTTTCATCTAATACAACGTGATCACCTGATCGGATAAACTTTGCTTAAACAATTATCGTCTTATGAAATAATAATTTGATGGCTAATTTACATTTGATATGAGATTAGTAATCTGGAGATGTAGTTAAAACTGACCTATTAAACATACTTTTTATCATCATGTCTACTTTATTACATTACTCCGTGCAGTACTTAAAATAGTTTTAGTACTTAAAATAAAACTGTACATACATCATCACTAACTTCATTATCATCATTGTCATTCGTATTATCATAATTATCGTTATCATCATTTTTTGTCGTTGCACTGTCCTACAAGGATCTCTTATCTAAATGAAAAGGGTTAAAACTACAGTTTCTTTATATATTATATTGCATTTTACTATTATGAATAAGGAATATATTTTCTTCAACAGATTCTCCAAGAGGCAGGCGCGCGCTCCGGAAATCTTGAACGAGGTGAGCTCCTACCGCGACCCCTTCATGTTCAACGAATGGCCTGTCTATACTGCCATCCCCCGCGCTGCACCAAGGTGAGCTATTATACCTATTTATTTAATATTTATTACACCGTTAGCTTCTTAGTGTGTTAGTTAATGAAAAAGAAGTGCACCAATGAACAAAGTGATAAATGAAAACATGCACGTCTAGTCTGTAAGTATACTTACAGGGGATTTGGCACTCGCTGCTCTCTACCTACCCCGTAAAGGACCGTAGTAACAGTAGTGCTATAAAAGACAGAGTTACCGATAATAGCCTTCTCTGCCAGTCTACTTTTGGGCTAAGTAGACGAGTTTTAAGGTGACTATGATTAAAGGAGAGAAAAACCAACCGCCCAAAATGTGGTACTAAGATAAAGTACAATTGGCCGTAGGTTATAATGATAACGTAGTTTATAATAAGTAAATAAATGGCGTAAAGTTGTGCTAGATCCTTAAAGAGAGTAATTTAAAATTTGCTATAGCGGTAAAAACCGTAAGTCTTAATCTGGGCAAGCCATGATATATTGGAAATACAAAGATCTTGTTTAGACTTCTAAAATCATCTAGAACCACCGATGTTTGGATTTGATATGTATGCAAAAGAAATACTTTCGATTGAAATATTATTTCCCAAAAAGGATTGAACGGTTTAGTCGCGTAACGCTAAAATTGATACTTTAGATTTCATTTAAATTAACATTTTTTATGGAATGTTTTTAAACTTGGATGTGTCGCGTATATAATATATTATAAGCAACGTTTTGTTATATGCAAATATTACCAAATTCAGTGCGTACTGTTACTAAATCACTTTCGACACTTTTATTATTATCTACCTTCACGAGAAATGAAATATTGCTAGAATAACAAAGAAAAATGTCTTGTCAAATCACGAGCAAATTTCTGAGCTTGAATAGTACGTTACCCCATCGCTCTGACGTGTTATCTGTAGCTAGCAGACGTTAATCCGAGTCGGAAGCTTTCAGCTTGGGACAAAGCAACCGGATAGCTATTGGCTGACAAATGAACGTATAAAATGGAGAAAGGAACTGGTAACAATGGCACTTGAATAATTGGTTATACGAAATTGTTTGTATTGTGATTTAATTGTTTGATTAATTTCTTCTTTTCGACTTTAAAATATATGAAATATTGCTAGTAAATATATGTTTCATACAAATAAAGTTTTATTGCAGTATTTTTTTAATTAACAAATTAACTTTAAAAATCACCTGTTTTAACATTTAATAAGGACTCAACCTTACTTACAGTCGCAGTTAATTAGTTGTTGAAATTAAATACAATAAAATTACTTTTAATGATTCGTGTGTGATTGAATAAGATGATTTTACACGCGTGTCTCAAGTTCTATATACTCTCTCACCCTCACGGCGCCCACAAGTACCGTGGCACTGGTTTTATGATTATTGCTGCTAGCCCTGAACATTGCGACGCTCACAATACGACTCCATTGGTTTCAACTAGTGATATTTCAAAAAAAATCCATTGGCGCACTCGCTTTTATCCGTTCTGTCCAATTCTCGGGTGACGTCACATCACGTCATGTCCTGTCGATTCACAGACAAGCTTGTGTAGGTCAGTTAATTCAGTCGTGCTTTATACGGTGTAAAAGTCTAATTTGTACGGTTATATAAATAGCTATCTGTGGCTTAATTCTTTTAGGAACAATCTTCATGAACCCTCTTTTCGCGATTGCAATATTAAATAAGATCGAATTCATATACATCCCCTTACAGAGTAAACACTGGTACTCATTACAAAAATATTTTCATGTACGGAAATCAAACTCACAACCTCCGTAGGTTACACTTCTAGACTTACAGACTAGACAACACTAACCATTATACTACCAGACTAGACAAAAACACTAGCCACTAGACTACCAAACTAGACAATCATGATATTATAGGTCACCTTAAGAACACGCGAATGCCCAATTATTCTTAGAAATGAATTCCAATAAAAGAATAGCGGTTATAGTTTCTCCTACAAACTCGGAAATATTATTTATCTTTCTGACATTACTATTAATATTAAACACGACCCTAGACAAGTATGCCACTTTATCAAAGAAAGTGGAGCGGCGGTATTGAAAATAATAGGGTTGAAAAATATCCCAGGGTACAAATAACATATTTATGAATAATGTGTGGAAATATTACTACAAGTAGCATTATTTTCATGAACATAAGAGAATATGGTGCGGTGGTGATTGCTGGTAGACCCGAGAATTAAAGAACTATAAGAGACCTGACGTTGCTATATAATGATAATATTAACAAGTTTTTTTTTTCTAGAAGATCAGAAGACTATGGCTGTTGTTCCCTTACGGCCATTGCTAATTCATTAATTTAAAAAAAAAAACAAATATAGCGCCAAATGTTTCAATGTCCCAAGGTGGGCACAGTCAGTTCCGCTTTCTTTTTTACGCTAATCATGATGCAGAAATATATGAAACAAAGGCTTAAGCTTAACACTGATTCCTAATAGTATTTTCTAGAAGTGTCGGTTTTTGACGGATGTTAACAACTCAGATACCTAAATGAAAAGCATCTATCTATATAACTGAAGCAAATACAGACTTTTCTTATGGAACTACAAGACGCCTGTATTTTCCCTAAGGCTTAGAGAGACAAGTGTAATTCTCTTACGTTATACATTTATTAATTAATTTAACATTTTTTTAACAAACGAATCTGAAATTATGTATTATCACATCTTAACATTGTATCTGAAGTTCTATAAGACTTACTACCAGACTTACCTTACTTAATACCAGTTTAACTTTATTTTAACATTCATGTTTAACTATAACATTTATGTATTGTAAATAATTCACATTGTTCCATATGAGTTGAACTCTATATACGACTTTAAACTATCTCTCAACTCTCTACCCGACTCTAAGCTCTTTCTTAACTCTCTACACGACTGTAAATAGTACTCAGAATAAATTGCACATAGTATTAAAATGAGTGACTGCCTCGTTGGTCGAGTGGTTGCAAACGCGACTACAAATCGGGAGGTCTTGGGTTCAAATAGCGGATGGGGTACTACTGGATTTTTCTAATTTAGAAATTCTAGTAGTGACTCGGAGTCTGGATTTGTGCCCGGTGTATGGCAATAGGCTCACCACCTATTCGTATTAAACGTAACTGGTGAAACGTAGGCGTTTCCTACACTCCTCTGCCAACCCCTTAGGGGATTACAGGCGTAATTTTACGTTTTCATCAAAATAAGTATTTTAATCCATGCTTATGCCTATTTATATCAATATCCTTTGTTCCATATTCATGACTGCTACACTACAACCATAATATAATATGAGAGTTAATAAATGAGAGCGTGGCTGGAACTCTGTACGCCTAAATCTAACGTAATTAAATTCGCGAACACGTACCAACACTGGTCCGTGTTCGTACATTAGTTTTATTGTAATTATACAAATAATATAATAGAATCAACTAATGATTAATTAATATTAATGATGAATAGTTTATATTAATGATAATAGTAGTGTTAAAAGATGTTTATGACGCCTCGTGGGACAAATTCCTCTTTATGACAATACACGTAGTTATGATTCATATATTTATGTACAATATACAGCATGAATATACCATAATATACATATTCAACAAATGGTTGATACGACACCTTACGGGGTAGGCAGAATGCACCGAGTGGTAAATATTTCTATTCTTCCAAAACAGACGTAATTCTTTTATATTTCTCATTAAATTTATATACATACGCAAACGGTTTTTACTTATTTTTAACAGGTTTTTTGATAGGTTATTATAAATTACGAAATTGCAATTTTCAGAAGCTTTCGCAACTTACATAATAAGTATTTTTCCATTCTTCATATTAATATAGTCTGTATCTGTGCCCGGTGTATGGCAATAGCCTCACCACCTATTCCATAATGGGACATAAACTTAACTCGTTGAATGTGGAAGTGTTCTACACTCAACTGAGTAGCGCTTCGGAGACAACCGGTGCGATATTATGTTCTTTTTATAATTCCATTTGTTTTTTGCAGATTCCGATACCAGTACCCGGTGATTCCCCGTGAAGCCTACGGCCGCGTGGTCACCAAGGCCCCGCCCAACGTCATCCGAACACCTGAATATGGCGAGGTATTATTATTAACTGTTTATATTCATTTTATATACTCGTGTATGTTCTTCTGTACTTATAGCGAAAATCTCTTCCATACAACCTACTACGGTATGATATTAAGAATAAAATAGAAGTACACTTATTAAGCACCTGTAACTGCTGCTAGCTCGTTTACTACATATAATAAACTATTAAATTCTCGAGGTTATAAATAAAAACTGTCATTTTATAGTCAAGTGAAATCAACCTTACGTCCTGATAGTGTCACTAATATATATATAAATTTAATACTTTAACAATGGAAGCAATGTTTAGTCATTAGACGCAGACAGACTGCAACTACTTCCAACTCCCAATATCTAAATATACAAGGTACTCTGGTTCCAGTGTTTAAATAGAATAACTTTTCTTGTATTGGAAATAACTTGAGAAGTTTTATGAGCTATTTGTTTCAATTTGTGCAACAGTTTCAATCGCCTTGTTTGAACGTCGAGGATTAAGACTGCCTGTTCACAATTTCTCTTACCTATGTACTATTAATATTTAAAAAGTTACTAGTTCAAGGACGATACCCAAAATGAATCTCACTGCCAGATTGAGCTGCCTCTTTACAAAGTTTGAGCTCTTCATATCGACTTGTTCTAGTTATGAACGATACCATTTTATAATTTAATATTTTATAATGAGAACAGTAGCTGTCTTAATATTTGCATAAAAATAAGTTAACACTGATAAGACAATATTATAGTACGATCGCTTAAGCCGCGATTAAATGAAGAACACTGAATGGATGAATGAATGAATGAGTGAATGTAAAGAGCGGGCGAACGTTGGCGTTATTTTTCCAAACCAAGCGAAACGACATTCATGAAAAGAAAACGCTTATAATTCTACGCTCAAACTTTACCAACAAAAGGGAATCAGAATGAAACAATGGTGAACAATCCGTGTCAAACAGAAATAAGACGTTTGTTCGACCGCCTGTTTGAGGCGACGTATTTAACGTAGCATGTCCCTGTACCGATAAATTAGATTACTTCTGATATCGATTCATTGATTCTGATTCAGTCCCTCATGAGATCCGCCCACGTACTTAAATTTATTTGTGAACGTAAAATCACGCATATAAACCCCGAAGAGGTAGGCTGAGAAGAGTAGTAAACTCCCACGTTTCACCGGTTACGTTTACGTTTCGTGGAGAGCCTACTGCCATACATGGGGCGCAGATCCAGGCTCCGAGTCAGAGAGACTAAGAGTCCGAGATTCTAAATTAGAAAATTCCAGTCGAACCCGACCCGGGATTTTCTAGATATTATCCACCAAAATTTTAAAAAAAGTTTGCTATATTATCCACAAGCACACAAACGACGTAACTTATGTTATTGGACTGTTTCAAGGTGCATATTAAGGGCAGTACAAATTCGCGGTTGATGTTCAGGTATTATATTTATGAACACACTTAAATGCCTGAAATGAAATGTAACATTTTATATACCAATGACAATGGGATTAGCCCATCAGGTCATAGTCTACAGCGCAGAGAACAATGAATAACGAGAAAAATTTTTGAAATTACTTCGTCTTTAATAAAGCGAGCAATCTATATTCCCAATATGCAGGATAGCTTTACAGCGACAAAGTCGAAAATATATTGTCTATGAAATTGTATCTAGTTTTAAGATAGCAATCAATGCTAGTCCTGTTTCATTTTTCACTATGTTGCTTCTATTGGACGTTCTATAAATTGGACTGTGGATAGCCAATTTAAGTAACTGAAATATTATTATTGTTTATTATTAACAAAATATTGATAGTTTGTTAAGTAATGATGAGAATAAAACGCGCACATCAAAAATACAATAATCAAGTTATACGAGTACGGATATAAGTAGTATTTAAATATTTACCAAATAAATGTCTGATTCCAAGCAAATTCGTCCTAAAAAAGTTAATTTAATATACCAAAATAGGATTTTCCTTCATGAGATTTTGACCATTTTCGCAGCAAATTGGATTTTATTGTAATAGGATTGATATATTATGTATATCTAACACGATTACTTGTAAAGAAACTTAGGGTCCCTTTCACTTTATTACCAGCTGTCACTTGTGCCTTCATGCTAACTATTCCTTATAAATAATAATCCTATGTTAGATATAAGAACGTGGTCCGCTTTCTCTTTTCCGATCTTAAACTCACATTCTGTCATTAATTCGTCTCTTTTTTAAATAACAAATGATAATATTTTAGAACGTTCTTTAAAATTCATTCACTCTTAATCAATCACTCAATTATCATCAGTCAAAGCAGTGGTACCTACTTTTATTATTCTTTATTTGTCCTGCTCTGTGTAATAAATTTTCAAAATATTCCTTTCATCTATTCAGCACACGTTCTTCTCGTTTTACGATATCCCCATCCTTATCACTGATATTACATATTGCCGTCCTACAAGTATAACAAGCAATTCCACTTGACTGTCCTTTAATATGAGCACTGGCATAATATTCTTACTGAACGAATGACAGCACCGTCGAATAGTTAGCAACAATACCATCTAGATGAAAACACCATTGTCTTTCACAGCTGACAAACAGAACAAAATTCGGTATTTCAATCGTTGTTCGCCTCCGGTGAGACATGTTTGCAGCCGTTCCATAATCTCGCCGTCCGTTATTGCGACATCTGCGTTCCACCAATTTGTGTGAACGATTTCGCTTTTGAAGTGTGTAAATGAATTTGTTTCTTTTCCCCCATTCATCGTTCAAATACATAGATCCGGCGACGTGTACATAACGAGCGATTTCTTTTCGTTTAAAGCCACATTTTCGCTTTTTGAACTGTTTCATGTCGTTCTCAATGGGATCGAATTATTGTAGCGTTTAATTAAAACACAATAGCACTTAAAATGAAACGAATGTTTGATTTATTTTGTATTCATTGTTGAAAGTGTGAAATGCAGGAAAAATCTTTGTCGATTTTTGGATTGGTTATTTTTATAAAATGTTATCTGTAAAATGAACCCATAACAATAACGCTTTACAAATTACAGTACATTTGCAACAAAGTAGAGACAATATTAAAAGTTATATCCATTTGTATTTTAGTTTATAAATTCTAGTCTATAAATAAATTAACCCAGAATTATCGTCCAATATGACTATTTTAGATTGCTCTACAGTTGGCCCTGTGGCGCAATGGATAACGCGTCTGACTACGGATCAGAAGATTCCAGGTTCGAATCCTGGCAGGGTCGTTATATTTCGATATCCTTTTATAACTGATTTTTTTTTATCTTAAGGACGACCATTTTTCTGATAAAAAATACGTATCATTAAAATATTTTTTTTATAACGAAAATGTTTTCTGGTTTGCCTCTTCTCCAACATTATTATTTACTTCAAAACTTCAATATGTAAAAATTACTTACATTACCTTACTACCATTGTTACGAAACCGTCAGTATTGTACATAGAACATCTTACGTAACATCACGCCGATAATCCCCGAAGGGGTGGGCAGAGGAGTTTATTACACGCCGTGGTAGAGGAGTTTAGTACAGTCCGTCTCCGTACAAACATGTGACGTTTCACCAGTCACGTATACGTCCCATGGAATAGGTGGCGAGCCTATTGCCATACACCGCGCACAAATCCAGACTCCGAATCGATAGCATCCGATCCGTGATTTGAACCCAGGACCTCCCGATCGGCAGTTGCGCTTGCTACCACTCGACCAACGAAGCGCTCACATAGGACATCTTATTAGGCAATTTTCGGATAAAATAAAATTCAATAAACAAAAACAAATTTCGCTTTCAGAAATAATATAGAATGGAAATAGCGAATGCCGCAAATCGAGGAAATATTTCAAAAATATTCTTTATACGAATTGCTTATAAAACCTATTTTATGTTTAATAATTGAGCTACGTAAATAGACTTCCAATAGATTTTTTTGGAACCTTTAATATACAATGTTAGGTTGGTATATAATTATATTTGAACAAATACTTCATTGCGAGTCACGTCCCACGCAACGTCGGTACCCAACTTTCTGCCCACCCTAACCACCTACTCACTTATAAGGTAGACTGCTTTCAATAATAAGGTGATTTTAAAAACTATTTATAGATATTGGAAAGACTTTTCCTAGTTTGAGACCAGCAATCGAAATTTGTTGCGTTTTAAACACATAAACTTGTTTGAAAGTTTATTATTTTGTTCACAGATGTTCGGAATGATGAACATACCCCAAAACCCCAGTGGCAAGATGCTTCGGTACTCTGGACCGACGAGGATCCGAGGCGCGCAGACTTACATGGTGCCACCCCAACGCGACAGGTAAAACTTTTACATGACCATCAAATCATCAGCCTGTCATAGTCCACCGCTGGACATAAGCCTTAATGGGAGCACTTTTATAAGGGGTTTATTTCAATAATCCCCACGCTTAGCATATGGGTTGAGCAACTTACCATTGCAGTTTTTTCTGCAGAAACTATATAGAAGGTTTTGTATACCGTATAACCCTCTATTTGCTGTCGAATGCTGAAGAATCACCAATTTCATAAACATCGCTATCTCTTTTACCATATCTCTATTGGGCACCGGGCTCCTCTCAAAATTTATAATATCGAAAGTTTGGATTGCGGGTGGACTACCCACTGTTCAGAGAACAATAAACAAAACTTCAAAACAACTAATTTTCCTTAGAATGATTTCGTTCGCCGTTATACAAGCGCTATTTCATTTTAAAAATACTAGGTACTGAAAAATCAGCAGCGAATTATTCTATCTTTATATAGCTACTTTCAAAGTACCCACTAGATAAACATATGAATGTAGTAAGACTCAAAGGTAGTATTTCTTTTGCGTTCGATTTGAATAAGATGCTTAATCCTATTTCAATAGGGAACTTGGACTGCAGGAACCATTTGTTATAGGATAAATCTTGGTACATTCAATATCTGCAAGGTTGTTGTATTGACTAGGTGGGCAAATATTTTAAATTTTGGATTCATTTTTCCTGACATAAAATGTGCAATCTCTCTCTTTCACTCAATCCACCTTCTTGTCTATTTAACGAAATCTATATCATGAATTTTAGAAATTATTACAGTAACATCTATGTGACTAATAAGATTATAATGTGTTTTATACATTTATGATAATATGAAGACATCGTAATTGTTTCATCTTGATTCAATTGTCTCGTCTCGTAGGTTCGAAGCCTTGAAGAAGATGATCCGTCACGAGCACGTCCGTGAGCTGCAGAGGAAGTACGAGACCGAACAAAAGCAGGAGCTGAAGGATATCGCTGCGGGACGCGGGTATGTAAGAATAACACTTAGAATAGGGTGATTATTTCATTCGTCCAATGGTCCAGTGGTTACAATGCTGCATAAGCCAGGGTTGGTAGTCTATTTTAATTCTGGAGAAACGTTTGAGTGGTGAACCCAAGAATTTATTGTGTATGTGGTTGTAAAACAAAAATCTATATACATATACAATTATAACATACATTTATACATCGTCTATCAGTCTGGTTCACATGATACCTACATTATTTTTGTATTCAGAAGACCGTATGTGGAAATATCCTAAGATATTTATTATTATTCTAGTTAAATTCCATTCCAATAACTATACAAACATACAAAATTGGATATATATTTTCTTGGTAAATATTTTTATATCAAATTAATAATAGTACTCTACCAATTCTCTTATCACAACCTGGTAAAAGTTCATTACCTTCAGCTTAGAGTACACAAAACATTAGGTAACTTTAATCAACGACATAGTTACACCAAAACATCTAAAAAAACTATGATTTTGCAATAATACCAAAACGCCTTAACTTATAAATAGATATTAAATACTTTTCAACCAAGATTGAGTATGAACCTGCAAATTCGTTATACAACTGAATAATGCTTTTCCTTTTAAGCGTCTTCATTCACAACTTTTCTGAGCCTTTGTTATATCAATTCCCCGATGCGTTAGGACATAAAAATATGTATTATAATTTACAAAAAAACTGAACTTCACGCACGAAGGGGTAAGCTGAGAAGTGTATACACGCCCACGTTTCATTAGTTACGTTTACATAAACACAATAAATCCACTAACAAGCTCTTTAATCTGCCAACAGACAGTTACTACCTACACTCGCGCTAAGCGCTCCTTTTTCTATTTGTCTTCACTTTATTAAACCCTTTAGAAAATAGTAGAGACGACGGGCTTAGCGCTAAAAGCATTTTCTACTAGCAGACCTGTAGACTAAAGTTCTAAACACACGTCATTAAGAATTTAAAATCTTATGTTTAAGAGTTTAAACAATAATACACTTAAACTTTTAAGTATAAAAGTCTTCAAACTGTCTTTTTCTATAAACTGACGAGGTACAAGACATATTCCTACACCCATTTATGGCGTCAATAAGTTTTGTAGTTACTGGTTTCTACTTCTTTGATAATATAGTACGATATAGTTCACTTTACATATTTCTATGCTGGCCGATTGTCCTGCAGTTGATCTATCCTCAGTAGTGTACTCATTAACTAGGACTTATATACTTTGATCGAATTTTCAACTACGATATCATCTTAAAGGTTTATCAACTACTGCGGCGCGACTACCGATCGGAAGGTCTATTGCGTTTAAATCCCGGGTCGGGTTGCAAGATACTGTACATCAGAGATGGTTATAGATGGACACAGTAGAACGGGGAAAAAATGGAAAAATAAGATAAGAATAGGATAGGTATATACGGGGAAAAAATGGAAAAATAGAATACCAGAGCGGCTACAGAAATTACTGGAACCACAGAAAAATCCTGCACTCTTTACATTTATTTATGGCATACGAAAATAAGCAGCTTTAAAGAAGATCAAATTTGTCAAAGATTCTACCTCAACCAATACCATATTTTGTCGTCTATATTCCTTTGACATACGCATACGTTTTTAAATCTGTCAAAGGAAAACGACATCAAAGTTATTATGTATTATATTTTCCGTTTGCAAGATCAATCCACCAACGCAACATTTCGTCGTAATGCGCGACTTATAAACGTGTGATTTTTTTAACGTAACGTCGTACATATTTTAATGATGTGCCCCTTAATAGTCGCTTGAGAAAAAATAACCACCCGCCTATCGTAACTTCCCGCCTATGATCCCCGAAGAGGTAGGCAGAGGAATGCAGAACACTCCTACGTTTCACCGGTTACGTTTACG
>DWMG01000740.1:0-17687 GCA_018244855.1 Elbella merops
TTCACCAGTTACGTTTAAGTCCCACAATAGAATAGGTGGTGAGCCTATTGCCATACACCGGGCACACATCCAGACTCTGAGTCACTACTAGAAATTTTAAATTAGAAAAATCCAATAGTACCCGACCCATGATTTGAACCCAGGACCTCCAAATCGGCAGTCGCGCTTGCAACCACTCGACCAACGAGGCAGTCAACAGAGGTAACAATTAAAGGTTTGTGAATTATTATAGTCGTTATCTATGATTCAATTAAATTTCTATGAAATTAAAACGCGGCAATATTTTCTTTAATTGTGGCTATATTTTGTTTAGTACACGGCAAATTACGCGCGAAATGAATTGTCAGTAATTAATGAATGATTTAAATGTTGTCGATGTGCAGTGTCCACACTCAAATACACAAAATATTATAATAATCAGTTGTACGGCGCAGAAGTTGATACGAGCGCTATCTAGCGAAGAGTTACAGCAAAGTGAAGTGCACAACATCCATAGCCAGGATTATACTTACGTACCAAATTTCATACTGGTCGGTAAACTGCGTTGAAGTCACGAACTTGTCTAGTCGTCTTTATTTCAAAATTTAAACATTGGTAAGTACATTGAGTTAATAAAACGCTTAGCATTTTACTCCTGAAATATTACAATTGAAAACAATAACATTCATTGTACAAGCCATATTCAAAGATTACTTTAAGGAATACCAACATGTAGTATCTTTGGAACAATGCTTGTTGTAAAGTATAGTATATTAAATTATATTAAACAAGCAATAAATAGTTAAACAAAGTAATTATGGTATCAGAGAAAAGTTATCTTCACGTTTTAGTTTAATGTGACTTATTAGTCCTTTGACAAACACAAGTTATCTAAGAGCTAATACAAAAGCAAATAGAGGAATTAAATCGGGAGTTAAAATCATATTGCGGTGTGTGGGGCAACAACGCGGCCGTAGAAGTGTATTTTAATTGAATTATATTTCATAATGATATAGAAATGAACAATCCTAATCAAATAACCTTAATAACTGATGAAGAAATAAAAAAGATCATAAATAGTTACGGATATGAAAACGAAGATGTCACCATTGGAAATTATTTATTGTATAAAGCCAGCGACAAAATGTTGGGATTTTTAGCAGACTATTGGAAACTAAAAGTGATTTTGTCGTCTAAAGCTAATGAGAATAAAATATTGTGCTTCTTCATAAAAGCTGTGTCACAAAATGCATCCAAAGCCGACATGGTGAAAGAAATGAAGCTATTTGAAAAAGAGGCAAATTTTTATAACGTCGTTAAGAGGAAGATCGAGTTAACAGGTAATAGTTATTTGATTGTTCTTTTAATCCTCTTTTGACCTAAGCTTATTTAAATCGTCTTTTTAACAAAACTCTTTCAACCTACTTTTTAAACAAGCTACAAAGTACCGAGAAGTAGAAGACAAAGCTTAAATGTTATTACCAAATAGTAGCCAATTAGTGCAGTAGTACTTATATCTACAATAAAATATGTCACAAACCAGAATTTAAAATATTTTCGTTTCTTGTAGGTGTGAAACCATGGAGCGCAAAATTAGTGTCTACCCTCAATGATGCGATTATTTTCGAAGACTTGAATGTTCTGGGCTATAAATCGGAAAATAAATTTAAAACATTTGATGATGCTCACACCCTACAAGCTTTGCGTATGCTAGCCCGATTCCATTCGTCTTCAATAATTTACGAAAATCGACAACGTGACCTACTACAAAAACCACACACCATCAATGATGAGTTTGAAGCTTATTTGGATAAGGGAGGCTACGATTCGAGTGTCTGGTTTATACAGTGTATGAAGGGAGCTTTAGCAGCTATTAAAAAGTTTTCGAGATATAAAAATGACATAAAAATAATCAGTATTATCGAGAATAATTGGCAAAAGATTTGGTATTCAGCATTAGATCTAAGTAACGTTCTGTCAGGAACTTGCAACGTTGTCTGTCACCGAGATCTGTGGAACAACAACATAATGTTTCATTACAAACAGGTCGGAGGTAAGTCGGTTCCAGACGATTGCGTGATGGTTGATTTTCAAGCAGTCCGATGCCAACCTCCTGCTGGAGACGTTATGCTTTTATTATATTGTAATCTGGAACCAGAATTCCGGGAACGCAATATGGTCAGATTTTTATGTTACTATCATCGAGAACTTGAATTAATTCTGGCGAGCTATGAAATAAAACTCAACGATATCCTAACATTAGATGATTTTCTCAAATCAGCTGAAGAGCAAATATTATGGGCGCTTGTCGTGAGTGCATGTATCATTCCTCAAATTTGGCTAGACGACGAAACAATAACGGCCACTTTCTGTGATAACAAACTATTTAACGATATCCTTTGCGTAGATAAAGCCTCGTTCATTAAGAAAATGATAGAGACTAATGAACTATATAAAAGTAAAGTCATGCAAGTATTTGAAGAAATAATTGACAGATATTGTTTAAACATAAAGCTTTGAAAATTGTTACTTCAAGGTCCGAAAAAGTACATAGGACTTAAATTTACGGTAATATACGAAATTACATTTTTAATAAATTATGATTTCTATATATTTTATATATGTATTTTTTCCCACAAAGCGAATTTTTGCGTCATAGTTACAACTTTTTGTGCGCATCTAATAAAAAATATTTTCTTTATGTTGCGAAAACAGTATATGTAAATGCTATGTAATTGAAACAAGTTATTAATATTTAAGTTTGGAATTTCTGCTGATTATAGTTTCCAATAAACTTATTGTCTTGCAACCGACGTCCACCATACTTTCGATACCACGGATCGCTCCCTTGTTGGCTGTAGATGTCGCAGAATGGTCGAATGAGAAGTATGTATAGCAATTCCACGATGCTGAGTAAGCTCGCTCCCAAAAACAACCCTCCTGTACCTCCTGTTGACACTGCGGAGAAAATCATTAAACCATTGTTTTCAATGATACAATAGTAACTTGCCTTTTCTTCATTAGAGGCAGTGATTTCTGCATCATATTACTATCATAAATCTCATAAATATTAGCGCAGCGTTCGAGGACATTAGAGTAACTTACGACATAATGTATTATAAAAATCATTCATCGATTCTTACCCACTAAATCAAGGATACCACGAACCACATTTCTCCTGTATCTCTCATTGGGCAACGAAGCCAATTCGATGCGAACAACACCATGGGTCTGATTGAGAAACTCCTGGAAATCTTTAACCACAGATATCTCCGCTTCGGTGCATGAAGGTAGACAATCGCAAAACAACCCAGTCCTTGGTGACCACGGTGCTTTGAGGATCTACAAAATGTTTGATCTATCGATTTGTCCCATAACCAAATAAAGAAAACACTATAATTTCTCATAACAATACCTACAGACCAATTGCCAATATATTTATTGAGACATGTAATTCCACTAATATTGCATCTTATATGTTCCGGAACGTTTGGCATGAAGAAATTAGTGCAGTTACACAGTCGCATCTGCGCGTCCTTTCTGCACTGCACAGTGCAGGCAGTGTAAGAGTAGTGGCGGTGAACGTCCAAGAAGTTCTCGTTGGTGTAGCGACATTTGCGCTTTAATGGATCGATAAGACGAGCGCCGGCGTCGTTCTCGATGTTTCTTATTGTGATGTAACGCCTAAAGACACGACTCGTGTTATGTGATCGCTGTGACCCCGTTCAAAGCTCAACTCTTAGCTACCACTAAATATAACCAATATTAGATATGTTTAATTTATCGTTGTAGATTTTAAACTACAACCATTTACACATTCACTAATAAATTCATGTGTTATTGACTTTTAAATAATATTGTAAATAAAATTGTATTTAATTCTATTAATATAAGTGCTTCTACTCCCAGTTTAATATTTTTTTAAGTGAATCCTTTAAAAACCACCGTCCAAAATATTTGCAATTTTTAGCGTTCATTTGAATGAACATTATAAAATAAATGTTTTTATATTCAGTGTACTTTTACAATCTTTAGTCGAAAATAATTATTATCTTTTTTATTTATTCTGTTAATCGTTACGCCATACCTATAAAGAACTTGCGGCCCTACGTCCATAATGTCTGACCCGAGAATGGTCAAAGCTGGAACTTCCTCTTCATTTAAAATATAGATTTTTGCTAACACTAATAGGTGAAAAGAAATCATCCCTGGGCCCGTAGTCCTGTTACTGACCATTTCTAGTCTAGGAGGACTACTTTCTCTGGAATATCAAACCGATTAATTTGAATGTTTCGAACTTTGAAACTTTCAGACTAATAATGGAACAAGTAATTACTCTACAAAAGGAAATTGCTCATTAATCATATTCTTTTTTTGGAAAACTTCACATAGTCATAAGAAATAAAGTTTTAATATTATTATAGTAGACACAGTACCTTCCTTGAACAGAATTGATTACATAACAAATACCGAGCTCTGTATCCATAGGTCTAAAATATTTACAACAATCAAATGGCTTGCCATTCCAAGAACAATTCTGTATTATCTCATCACAGCTGCTCCTAATCTGTAAGACATTATATTTTAAAGATCAAACAGTATATTAAATATTAAATCAAACAAAATCATTGAATTTGGTGAAAACAGCATACTCATTTAAAACAGTATCTACGACTAAAGTCTCACTATTAAAATTTATTTCAGTAGCGTGGTAGATGTTATGCCGACGGCGTAAATGTTTCAAATACTTATGAAATGGAAAGTACATATTGGATCATTTACCAAATTCGCAAACTGATTGAGATTTGATCCAAAGCATTCCGGTAGCGGATTTTCGTCGCCACATAGTAGTTGTGCATAATATGTGACGCCTTTGTAATATGTTAATTCTTTCAGCAGATCGTCAATTTCGTAATTGTGTTCATTCCCCCACAGTCTAAAATAATATGAGATATACAATTCTAAGCAATATCAAAAACATCTTTGGTTATTTCTTCATCAATCAACATCAACCCTTTTATCGTTTCACTGTTCGACACGGGCCTCCTCTCCCATTAAAAAGTGTTTAGAGCATGGTCTGCCTTTATCACCAAGTGCGGGTAGGCATACTTCACACGCCGTAGAGAACATTGCGGAGAACTCAAACATGTGCTGGATTCGTGGAAGACGTTGACGCCCTTCTCAGTTTACAGAGTGTCGAGAATCTTAAGTTTTACAAAACTTCGTAGGATTCCATTACCATTATATTCGAAGGTCATCTGCGCATCTGCCATACCATTTTCACATAAAATACATACACCCTTATAACATTTGTTACATATATATAATCGATATTACCGATTAGCAACTCCTTCAAGTCGAGCAATGTTATCATTTTCACAAATAGCCACAGAAGGGAAGTTTGTGTTCCAATCCTTGTACGCAGTTTCCACCACAAACGATATCGGATTGTTGAGAAAAGCGTCGTACTGTGCAGCTATCAGCAGCGCTGACCCGTACCACGAGACCACTACTAAGATCAGCCAAAATACCCTGGAATGTAGTTTAAATGTTTAACTAAGATTTATATTTTTGCCTAATGATACATAAAAAGAAAAAATACGGTTGAATAAGAGTGTGATAGAATATGAAAGAAAAGTGTGAAGAATGGGCGGTTATACGAGTAAAGAGGACGCTATACTATAAGAACTTACTAAATTAGCAAATATTCGCTTCTTGCGTCAAGTCAAAAGCTATTAAATTACTACCTTTCAATCCAATGTCTTTTCGTATCACCAATGAACCTGCAACCATGTATAGATGTCGTATCTAATATACTTTTTATTCCTTTCCACCATATTTCGAAATAATACTTGCTTAGACCGAATCTCATAGCTCGAGTTAGGTTTTAGAAAGGCTGCTAGACAATAAAACTAATGAGGTTCTGTGGCAGGTATTTATTGTTACACAATACCTCAATATTTCGTGGTCTACACGCAAGTAATAAATAAATAATGAAATCAGTGCCGAGTATAATCTGATATAAACTATTAGAGATACTAATTTGTATGTATCGTGAGAACGTCGCAGGTGTATCCATTCGTTGAATCATTACGATCTTCAATTATTTATGTACCGACGACAATACTGCAATTACAAGCTTTTATGGTATAATTGGAAAAATTCTTAATGACTAGATACTATGACTTTATCTATAATTGATGAATCAGTTCTATGATGAATCTAATCTATGAAGCTTATCACCGAACTACGCAGTGCAGGTCTATTTTTTTAGATGGCTAACAAATTATTTGTTATCATTAATATTGCATCACACCAGATCCTTTACGAGGTAAGTAGAGAACATCCACTGCAAAACAGCCCTATTCCTCCAGAACGGACCTGCTTCTTATACATTGTCACTCATTCACACACCCACGCATGTTTTCGAGATATTGGATTCTCTCATCAGACCTAATAACGAAATTAACGGTTACATCTAGCCAACTCGTTCCAATAAATAGATCTATATTTGCTCATAGGTTCAAAATGCAGAGGGCTTGTTGACTCAATCACTTTGCTGGCTGTGGAATCGGTCCGTCTCCGGATACCGATCTCTCGAATCAACTTCACCGTGTAGAAGTAGATGAACTCAAGGACTGACACGAAACTGAAACCTGTGATGAAACCGCATGTTGAACCAATGTTACCTGTGAATATAAGAGCTCAATTATATTTTTTCATTATTCATCTACACCCAATTTGAATGGTGCATTAATACATCTTATTTTAATGGTTGTACTGGATGAAGCATCAACACAATAAACTTTACATAATATCGCATGAAATCTTAGATATAATAAAAAGAAGAAAATAATAACTCTACTGCTTTTATGTACCTATTCTGCTAAATTATTTATCATTCGATCTCGAACCAGCCTTTAAACTATCGTTAAATAACTGCCACAATTTTAAGAATAATTATCATCTAGAGGAACAAATCATATTTTTATGCCCAATTGTATTTTAGTGAGTAACAATTATTAAAAAAATATCTTTACATTATTGAGTTTAAAAATACTTTAAAGCAACTTTGAGACTATGAGACTTTAAATTGTCCATCGCTTATTCAACATCGTCATCATCAACAACTTAACCTTTAACTGTTGGACTTTGATGAATATCTCATAATGAAAAGAGTTAAGGGCAAAGATTGCCATGCTCGCCAAGTGGAAATTACATTTAAAATGGAATACCAGTGGAATACCTACAATAGTAGCCGAGTTCAAAACTTACTGATCAAGTCGAACCATTTCATAATAACGTTCTGCCCATATCGATCGGCAACTTCCCTGGCGTACTTCACGTGGACAATGGAGGTTCCGGTGAAATTCGCGCCTTGTCTGAAACAGACAGGTGTTACAATACGTGTTCCACATAAGTTCTCTACCTCCCTGTTATTGTGTGAAGTCGCATTCAATTTATTTGTTTAGCTTCTGTCATAGATACGTTGTGTGCTCCTGGAAGATCTCGATATTATCATTTACATATATGTAGGTATAGAGTATCATGTATAGTTGTATGACACAGCTGTCCGAAAAATAGGAATTGCCTCTAACTCTATTGACTTAACTCCTTACTGTTAGACACACATGTATTTATACTTCTAAATACAAAGCTGGATCGCGTCGCGTCTCAGTATGTCTGCTTACCACAATCCTCAACCGGTTAAAAGAACATAAAAAAATATTTACTGTATATATTTTATAGATAGTTATTTAATACTTGAACTAATGCCTTAAAGGGAAATTATTAACCGCGTTTTTATCATGACCCATATCAGGAAACACGATATTATTAATTTCTGTTGCCACTGTAAATCCACTGTTCCAATGTATCAGGCTACTCATTGATTATTTTTTACCATGACAACGCAAATAAACGCAGCGTATTGTCAAAACATGGGTACACTGCTCTGAACCGGCGTTTTCTAAATTTCTTTATAATAAATATCATAACTTTAACAATGGCTACAGCTGTTATAAGAGATAATTTACTTACTTCCGATTTCGAAGTGTTCGGTAAAGTTCAAGGTGTTTACTTCAGGAAACACACTCAAAGAAAAGCTACAGAATTAGGCTTGAAGGGATGGGTTATGAACACCGCTCAAGGTACTGTCATTGGACAATTGCAAGGACCTAAGCATTCTATCGCCAATATGAAAGTTTGGCTCCAAAAGGTCGGTAGCCCTAAGTCGAAGATCGAAAAGGCGACTTTTAGAAACGAAGGGCCGATTAACAGTTGCGCTTTTAAGACGTTTGAAATTCGTCATTGATTTTTATATTTCGTAATTTTTGGTAATAAAATTGTATTAAATTAAATCGTGTCTTATTCATGTAAACAAAAGTTTTTCAAATTTGTTTTTTTTTTAAAAGCAGGCGTAAATTTATGTACATACATATGTATATGGTTTGGAGAATGTTCCTCGGGCTTAATGCGATGATTCTACAAAATAATATCTTAAATGTTTATAGAGTACATTGTGTAATGTAACTGATAAGCAGTTTAAATACGCGCTGATCAAACTTACAGCCAGTCGATTCTGTCCTTATCGGCTACAGTGTTCAAATAGTCCGGGTATATGTTCACGTTGTTGAAGTCGTAGCTGTACGCGGTTTTCGAGCAAGTGGGGTAGCACATAGGACAGTATATGCCTCCGCCCGCTAAGTGCATCTCCAACTCTGGCGGGATTGGGTCTACCTGCGGTCGGACCGTCATCGATTGAACTGTAAAATGTACAGGATGAGGACATATTTCATGAAGACATATTTCATTTAAATTATCTTTTAAATAACGGCAACGATTTTCCATATTTAGCATATCACTTAGTGTTCATTGATGAAGAGTATTACATCCAGAATATAACAAAGTTTCATTGTGTCAAGTAATGAATTAATCATTGAGTAATAACTTTATAAAATTACCGATTGTAAAACACGTATTTTCGATTGATAAAAGTAATAAAAATTGTACAACCATTGTATATTCTTAAGCAGGGCACATCACGCATGTCACATCTCCTCATATTTTTCATTTTCGGCATGTTGAAGGGTGTGCAGTTGCAGCTCTCTAAGAGAAACAGCATCCGACACTTTAACATGCAATCGCTGTGCGTGTAAAAAGGGAGGTACGACGACTCATCGTAGAATAGACATTGTCTCAGTTTTACGGGGACATGTTGAATATCCCTGGACGCTTCTGTGAAACTTGCCGTCACCAAAACTGTCATCTGAGGACGTGGGAATATTTCGTCAGCAAACCTTTACATACTACTATACTTGACTGCCTGGTTGGTCGAGTGGTTACAAATGCGACTGCCGAGAATTGGGAGGTCCTGGATTGAAACCCCGGGTCGGTTTCTATTGCAATGTTCTAATTTAGAAGTTGTAGTAGTGAGTCTGAGTCTGAACCTGTGCCCGGTGTACAGCAAAAGGCTCACCACCTATTCTATGGGACGTAAAACGTCACTGGTGAATCGTGGGAGTGTCCTACATTCTTCTGCCTACCCCTTCGGGGATTACAGGTGTGATTTGACGTATTTTCACACAAGGAGGAATATTTAGCATCAATGTAATATCGACTTGATGACGTAAAGCTGAATGTTACCTGAACGTTAGGACTTATGATTTGCATGGCAAAGCTACCGCTTGGTGCATCAGGAAAATCATACGCATCAGAAAACTGCAACTGTAAAATAACTCTCATATCAACACAGAAAAAGATGTTATTAGCTGACTTATTGGCTACTCGGAAAGTTAATATTTCAATAATATGTTATCATTGCTCAAGGTAATCCTTAATAAGCTATTATAATGATGAATTATTAAAAATGATTGCGATACATATATAAAATTAATAACTGATTTTGAATTAATGTATTTTAATAATATTTGGTAATCTTTGTTGAAACATGTTGAAATTTCACTGTTAAATGAATGTAAACTTTTTTCTCAAGCCTGAAACGAAGTCAAATTAAATTCTAGCACGAATGCGAAAATTAATTTAATTATCTTACAAAACAAAGAATGTTGTGTTAATTTTTGATTCAGAACAATACCTTGACTACGAAACAATTTTAATTATTTGTAATAAGACAAAATTAAAAGGTTATGAGACTGGCTGATTGCCGTATAGCGCAGCCTAAATAGGCACAGCTAAATGCCCTGGCCGCTGACGGGCAGCGGCGCCGGTGGTGCGAAAAGCTGTGCCCTGCGATCTCCAACCCGCATGCCCAGCGTGTAGATTACGGGCAATTAACCCCTTTTGGGAGAGGCCTATGTCCAGCAGTGGACTGAAATAGGCTGATGATAAAAAGGTTGTTCTGTCCTTCGCTTCTGTACACTCATAAATAAATTACCTGGGCTCCCTGCAGAGGCATATTGTAATAGAAGTCATCGCTCTCGTTGAGTCTCATGAGAACTTTCAGCCCTTGGTCGAAGTCAAAGGAGGACTTGTTTCCGTACTTATACATATCAGTACTACGTGATTCAGTGTTGCTGTTTAAAATAATTTCAAATTATCCAAAGATTCTCTTACGAATTACCATCAAATAGTCAATAAATTATGATACGCATATTTAAAACAAGATTTTCTTAAACTATTGACCTCTTATTATTACTATCCAAACTGAACTAATCGCAGGGGAAACTTTCAATTTTTCAAAAATAAACAAAAAGCTGTAAGTTTCCAGTAAACATCAATTCATGTTTGCGTTCCTATTGTAACATATTCCTTGTTTATTAAATTGTTTGAACTATATAAAAAAACACAATATTAAATATGAATTATACCTACTCCATGAATGTGATGTCCGACTCACGCAAATAATTAAATGTACAACAGTAACCGTTCATAGTGAGACGGAAATCGAACAGATCTGAACAATTGGTGGGCGTCTCGTTCCACGCGCATCGCAGCAACAAATCTTCGCAGCTGGGAGTTAACTAAAATGAACAATAAATAATTGTAAATGCAAGCTGATCGAATACAAGTAGGTGCCGAGGGATACCAAAATTCACCCATCTTGATTAAAAAGATCGAATATTGGCTGGTGACGGAGTGAGAAGTATCCAAAACTGGCGTTAGTTTAGTGATTATAGAAGAAAAACGTCAAAATGTAAAGATAAAGATAATTGGCTATCCTCTGAGTGAACCGGTAAAAATTATATAACAATATTAATATAAACAGAAAACATATCTTTATATATTCTGCAACTGTAACAACAGCAAGTACGCTAATGCATTTAATATCTAATGTTGGAATTTGGAATATTAATTATTAAGAAAATCCTCATTCTCGTGTCCATAACGTACCAGTACAACATTTGGGTACTGCCGACACTTACACTGCGCATGAGTTCGTTGACATCGTAGTCGCCCAGCGCGCGGTGCAGTTGCATCGGCTGAATGATCTTGTCGCTCATCGGCTGGAAGTTGTACAGCATACCCAGGCCGAACAATAGCGTTAGCATTTCCTGCTCGTTGTACTTGCTGTTGCGCTCCTCCTTCAACCTGTTAGGTACCAGTAGAAAGTGAAGGTGTCATTAATTGTAGTAATCTTCCGGCGTCATAAGACGGTGTGTATAAAAAGAGTGGCCAAAATAAAAGAAGTCTGTAACGATGGAGATATTTGACAGTCGATACTATCTGCCTACACTGTAAAGGCCCTGGCTTCATGATTTAATTTTAATTATAATAGAGTAAACATGCTGTTCTAAGAGCATAAAGTAGGATATACTCGAGGATGACTTGGTTTCTACGTCACTTATCATGTTTAAACGTCGATTACCGAGGTGTCGACGCCATTTTATGAATACTACACAAGTTACTCTCTAATTGTGCTTCTGTTTTATGCCCACTGATTAAAACTTGATTCATCCTTTCATTCATACATTAATAGTTTTAAAAATAAATATAAAAATAAATATAAAGTTGTTGTATCGTCTAGTGAATGTATTATTATAATTTAATATAAAATTGTGTTGACATCTTAGAATTAATTATGAATTACATACTGATTATAGCCAAATTCGATGGAATCATTTTAATTTTTAAAACCTTCGTATGCATACCCATATTTGTGGCAATAAAATATTTTTATTTGTATTATAAAACCACAAAAATGTTAAACTTACAGTTTTCTCGCAAGATTGGTAACCGCTTGTTTGCTGATTCTATTGTTCGTGCAGATGCCGACGGCTGGGAAGATGATGTTACTAACAGACACTCCTTCTGGCAGTTGGGTGGTCACAAGTGGAGCTCTATAGTATTTTCTGAACGTTATCCACACCAGGGTCACGGAGAAAACTAACGCGCTAATCAGCGTTATAATCCAAATAACGCTAGTGAAAAAAGACAATTTTACGTAAATAGCAAATAACGACCAAATATGCTACAAACAATATCTTAAAAAACAAAACTAAGATTTCCTAAAAAAATGAATACAAGTCAACGGAAATTTATATTTCTTCTTAAAATATTGAGTAAGTAGACATGGATCATTATAGCACAATTGAGATCTTATCTTCCTATCCTTCTGACTACTTCGTTTCGATTTTAATTAACGAACATTGTCTAAACGTGCAACTCAAAGTCGAAGCTTTAGTAATATACGTACATAAATTGCATCCTATTTTTAGAGGCTAAAGTGCAATGTCGATCAATTGCAAAGATGAAAGTCATTACGTTTCATGACATAACGCGTTTAATATGAGGTAATCATGAGCCTCCTCAGAATGCTGTAACATTCGTAATAACAAGATCGTAAGTCACCACTGACAAAACAAGCACACAAGCGAACAACCTTGTAAACACACAAACACATACCGCTCTACACACGGCGTGTTTTCATCAACGAGGTGCTTAAGTCCACATATTGAAGACTCCGCGCAATACTCTTTGCTAACCGTCTTTACGCTTTGTTTCAATGTCTCAATTTTTGTTGGTTTTACAACCTTCCTTTGCATCCGACGTCGGTGCGCTAACACGTACGGCGAGTGATGTAAACTCGCATCCATTGTGTCTCCTTTTTTGCTGTGTGAAAAGAAGCCAACAGTTAATAGACTGAAGCGTGAGTGATACGAATTCACTTTAAATCAAGCTTTGCTTTAAAAGTCGGTGTATAAACGGCGCTTGTTAAATATTCTATTATCGCGATAGCATCAAACATTTACCTCGGGTTAACAGCTGGGATTGATCGGTTCGTTATTGATTTAAATATTAAGTTCATTTTCGTTGGCAATATGAATGTAGGTGTATATTTGATCCTATGTATATAATAATGACCAATAATGACCAAACAGATATACAGTAGGGATGTTAATGGACGTAGACACCGATGGACAGTAAAACTCAACTACCTTGATCAAATAGGCTGGCTTATGTCAAGGAGTCAAAAATGTTGTTTCGGAGTCAAGTGTCAATAATATTGTTTCGGAGATTTTGCATGCGTATATGGTTATAGTCATATTAATAATATAAATAGGCTCGCCATCTATTTGGCACTAGGTGCTCCATGTGCATTCCATAAGGGATCTAATGTGATGATATAGTAATAATATATAAACATAATTGATAGGATTAGAAAATTTATTACACGATTGTGGTTTCACAATATTAGTAAACGGGTACTTCAATAGAATCGACGCGTAAACCACGTACAATAAAACAGATTGCGCGATTCGTTGGCCAACTGTTGCCCGTCTCTGGAAACTCCCACATTCATGCATATACCTTTTGAACATTCACATTCAAATTTCTGATTGCATGTTGTAAAATATATATTGCATTGAAATCAATAAATTTTACTTTTAACAAAAATGCCAAATGTCAATGTACTTGTATCATTACCACCGTGGGCAGTCTCTTTTTTGAATACCCTACTCACGTTAATGATACCAGAAAGCTAATAGCAGGTCTTTAACTTTTGACAACTTGTCCTGGTGCGTCCTAAAATAGAGTACGTGAGCTAACAAAAGCTAATTCAATGTCTAAAAGTCCTAAATAATATGTGTCCGGAAACAAACAAACTGTAACATTAGAACCACATATTAGAATAGTTATACCAGTTTATGTAATTCAATTAATCGGATGACGCAACGTAGGTATGTCCCAGACACATCGTAGTACGAATACTGTGCACTTTGTGTTCCTGTAGCGATAGTTGCTATGGGAGGGGGGTCAACGTCCATCTCAAGTTGCATCACGACTCCATTTCCACCAATGCCGGTCACGTGCGCTTTATTATCATGATATAACGCAATGTGATCTTTATTAACATTAATGAAATGCGATCTTTCTCATAAGAAACATTTCTAAATATAAGTATTTATGTGATCCTCTTTTGTCACCACTATACTAGCGCTAAACGTATATATTTATTCTAAAGATATACTAATTATAGCAATTGGGGATTGCCAAACGTAAGCATAAGGTTATTTAAAACACCACATTGTCATCATTCTACTGATGAAACAATTTTCTCGACTACTGCCACTACTGGTCTGCTTTCAGTATGAGACCAATTTTGTCCCTGTTTCGCATATCGCTTATTATAAGATAAACAAAATTCAAAATTCAAAATTCTTCTGTCCACAATCAATGTTTTTTAAATGTCTAGTATATTTGAAACGAGTTACAACATTCCAGAAAACCCACCCATAAATGTATTACGTCCTATGTCCTTACATAACGACATTACTAGATACACGTATGATCTTGCGGTGATCGATTAAACTGACCCTTTCTCTTATAAATACTAGTCACATGACACAGGAGCTCCGAAATTTGCATATACATTAATATTTACGAATCTAGCGTGGAATATATTACGCATCTTCTCTTAGGATGAGAATACTTAAGTTTTGTATGCTAGCAGCTTTAGCAGATTTCTCATGACTTGGAAGATTCCACATCCATAGAAAACATGAGTGAGAATTTTAAGGCATACTGGTTTCCCCGATACGTTTATCTTCACCATAACGATAAGTGATATTTAATTTTAAAGCGCACATTGTTTATAAAGAGATGCGCGTGCGAATATGAACCCATCCGGGGAGTAGGAGGCAGTTTTCTAGACCTCTCGACTATTGCCGCTTTTGCTGTTAAAAAGCACGTTAATCAACGTTGATAATATCATCTTATTAAATCTTAAGTAGTTATGTATTACTAAAAGAAATAGTTATCTATATTATTTTTAGAATAACAAAATCCCTAAAACAGCTGGGTATATATAACAATATCGCATGAATAACTGGGTATATTATGATGTAACAAACGCATGTCATCCGGTGAAATTAGCTAACTCTTATAGAGCCTAAATTAGTCCAATTTTAAATATACCTGATATTCTACTGGAGGTTGACATTAAAACATGCGATGAATATTATTTTTATTAAAGGTAGTAAGAATAATATTATTATTATTAATGGTAAACTACGAGTATATGTAATGAAAAACCTTGGCAGAAGTACCATAAGACGCTCTCCAGCTAGCTGGCAGCGGTTGAATGCCAAGAGTTGAAGATTGAGCTCTGGGGCGTGCTATTTAAGAGACACATAGCCAACATTGCTGATATCTAAATTCTAAGGGTACTAAACACTCAACCGCGCTAAACAAATTGACCAGACGCTGGCTAATGGGAAGTCAAAAGTCTCCGAAACACGAGTGCCTCTATGAATGCAGTGAAGCACATCAGATCTGTAATGATAGAGATATTTGATATTCGCTACTCTCTACCTAACCTATAAGAGACCTACGGAAATGATACAATAATTATTATAAATTTGTGTGTACAACAAGATTGCAAAAAAATGTTAATATAAGTCTCACGTTCAGATATCACATGATCATATTGCGTCAAATCATGATGATAACACCACGTGATCGGAGATATTTGAAATGTATGAATAGGGCAATGTGAAATGGCCGATGAACCCAGGTCATAATTCCTCACGATAGCGAAGAAATAAGTGCACTACCGGTGAGACGAGGTGTCTGTGACATGAAATATGACATTACACTACTTTACTTGTATTGCATCTAGAAAATGTCAGAGCTCTTGTGGGTTCATCTTATTTTGTATTAGATCGGAAGCGATGGAAAATCAAAAATATTTTAGTGACAATGTTAAAATTTGGGGATCTAAGGGTTTTTTTTAATCAATCGAAAATGTATCCAAGAAATTTTAGCAATTAAAAGACCGGCCTATTTCATTTCGATGTATAAGATTTTTTGTGTCTTCTAATAATCGTCACGGCCACGGGACAAACCAGCACAATCAGGTTATTTTATTTTGTTACGCGTTAAAAATACATATTAAAACCCTTGAAATTAAAATCGACAAGATTTAAACAGATACCATGTACCTACTTGTACGTTCATCAACATATTAAAAAATATTTTTCGCAGGAAACGTGCACCCATTAAGACGAATTACGAACTGAGAGTTCCTGCTTTTAAAAGCCCATAAAACCAATACCGTGACCGAATAATTGATCAATGTTAACTTTGTAAGGTAACAAGAGGATTCTAAAGCTTGATCCGTGGTGGTGGCAGCCCGCTCTCTCGGCCGCTGCGATCTTTGCGATCGGACAATCCACGTTCCACGTTCGAACGTACCTGTCCAACGGTTTCTCTGTCTACCTTATGTTTTTAAATAAATATTCAAGTCTTTATATAAGTGTTTCTCTAGTGAATTAGTGTAGTTGTGTACTTGATATTTGAAGTGGTAAGGTGGAGTAACTACAGTTCGAGCAACTTAGGTAATACTTAAGGTAGTGAATCAATAAAAAATTAATGATTAGAATACAATTTTTCGGTCCATAATGATTTTTTATTAACTATTGAAATTAAGTCTTGTGATAAATAATATTTTTATAATATGTGTAAAATGTATTGTAAGTATGTAATTTTTAATGTATGACGCAAACGCTTTAAAAACCTATAACACTTAGCATTTTTGGGTTAAAATCTTAAGAGACAGAGCTTGCGCTCATTAATATTTTTAAAAGGGGTAATAAGTAAAAAGAGTACATTTAATATTTCCCTCATAAAAAAAGAAACGAAAAGAAAATGAAAAAAAGAAAAGTGGAATGCTACTACTTGTTTCATACAATAAGGGAAAGTATCAAATGTACTCGTACCTACATCGAAGTACCTACATATGTTTTTTTACTGCTAATGCCAAGTAATACGACTAATTTATACATATAATGTATGTATATGAATAAATTTCAACTTGAACTGATAAAACTTTTTGTTAGTAATACTAAACTAATTTAAATATTTATAAAATGTTTTAAATATTTTCTAGTAGGTATAATTTAATTGTTAAATTTATTTTATGTTTTTTAACATAATACCATAGGTACGTTAAAACCTTAATATTAATTCAAATTTGATTTCACTGAATATGATTGTCTATTTATAATATTAAAAATAACACCAAGTCTGTATTCCGCGCAGCGGTAAGCTTACGGGGGTAGTACGCTCACACGATTCTCCTATGTGATCCTATATCCCCAAACCGGGAGCAAATCCAGAATCCGAGACACTACTAGTAATTTAAAATCAGAAACGCAACGGTATCCGACACAGCCAACCTCACCTGCACGTGGTGCACCCTGCTATAACAGACGAGGCTCTGGCGACCGGCTGATTGCGGTATAGCG
>DWMG01000741.1:0-17684 GCA_018244855.1 Elbella merops
CTTCCAGCGACGTCATCAAAGCTGTCACTCTGTCGCACTGCCCCAGCGTACAGTCTTGCAGGTAGATATTTTTACTGTACATATTAATATTATAATTCACGATTCATTTGATCTCCAGTCAGAATGAAAAGGAATTTTAGGCTTTTTTTATTCCTTGGTTTCCTCTTACCGATTAATGACTAACATATTTTTCATTCGTTTCTCTAAATCTTCTTGTAACTATTTTGTGGTCTTAGATTAAATTATTACATTCACAGATATTTACGTTTTTGTTTTCAGGGAGTGCGTCGCCTTACAAGATCCTCACTGCGCGTGGGACTCGAAACAGCAACAATGCTCGTGGGTAGGCAACAGACAGTTCCCAAACCCGGAGAGGTTCCTGCAGAACGTAGAATTCGGGAAGACTGACATATGCAACAAGCTGCCGGCCCTGATGCCGGGCGAGCGGCACAGCAATCGGAACCCGGCCACGAAGAAGCCAGTGCTGTCCGAGCCCAGCCAGCGGCAGCCCACCGACGACATCCAGAACGAGATATTGATAGAAGTTGTCGAAACTAACGTGCTGTCAGAGGAGAAGAGTCCTAGCAACAATAAACACGAAACCGGTGAGCTACCAACTTGACCTTTTCTATTTTTATTATTAATAAAACAAAATTAATGAGTTATTTTTCATATAGTCCATTTAAATATCTTTATAATAATAATTTAAATTGATTACTATTGTTACAATTAATTTGTAAGGCTTTTTATTTTCAAAACCAATTCTTTTTGCTGTTGGCTCTTATGATATATCTACTTTATACGTTACGTTATACCAGTTGCATATTTTCGTTTAAATTAATTCCTTTATTGTGTTGCGGTATTATATTATATATTTTGTATGGTTCATTCCCTTATTCATTATTATTTATCTACATATATTTTATCCTATACGTACACTTTTGTATACATGTGTTCGATCCCGTGCGGCAGACCTGCTGACGGTGGCGGCGGCGGAGGGCAACATCTACAGCGCTCAGGCACTGCTGACGGCGGTGCTGGCCTCCTGCCTCGTCACGCTCATGGTGGGCTTCGTCATCGGCTACCTGTTCTCGCGCCGCTTTCGACACCCTTTTTTTACCGACACCTCGCCCTTCAATGAGCAGCACAACCACCTCAATAGGTATGTACCACTCGTATCACAATTGTAAGTAGATTTAACCGTACGGAATCAACACCAAACTTTGCAATTGTACTATTATTTTAATCTAATCGAGACACTCGTTTTATTAAGTATTTATCAAGGATTAATCTTCTACTTGTCTCGTTCTTTCTTAGTATAATATATTATTACTTGGTAAGGACAAACAAAACAAGTAACAGCCATAAAACACTGCTATTGAGTGTAATTCGTTAGCGATCAAATTGTCACGATTAGATACGTTATGTTTATTAAACGATTAAACAGAAATCAATTAGTAATTCACTAAAGAATAAAATAATCCGCTATATCAAGTTGCATGTTCATTTCTAAGAATTAATCAGTACACGATTTGTACCTCTGGTTTAAGAAACTAGCTAATCCTTATTTCCGCGGTTCCCCAGACTGAGCCCTTTGGAGACGCCACTGAACGTGAACTCAGGCTACATGCCGCCGCGCTCCAAGAACGTTAACATGGTGGCTAACGTGTGCCCGCTCGCCAAGCAGGACAACCTGCACCTGGAGCTGGGCAAGGAGCGCACGCTGGACCTGCGCAACTCCACCGAGTCGCTGGACAAGGACCTCAAGTGCGGCACGTTGCAGAAAGTGAAAAAGACTTACATTTGAGACCGACCGCCACACACCGTGTACGGGACGATAGCTAAGTGACGGCGGCCGCGGGGCGGTGCGGGGCGGGGCGGGGCGGCGCGGCGCGGCGCGGCGCGGGGTGGCGCGGGGCGGGGGCAGTCGTGCGCGCGGTGCGGGGCAGTGCGTGCGGTCGCCTTCTCAGTACTGTAAATATTTCCTTTTTATACCGATGTACATACTGTTCTAATAGAAGAAACTCTTAGACTGTAAATTAATTCGACGCGAGTGACAAACTGCATTTAGAAGTTAGTCTAATAATGCAGCTGGACGGACTTGAGAGTGATTAACGCGTTTCGAACTGGACACGTGGCAACCGTCGTATTAAAAAACAATGTGGCTCCTCGATTTGGACAATTATAGTTCGAATTCAACATCCGCTGCTCAGCGGACATAGTGCATAGTGACCCGACGCGAGCCTGGAGATTATTTGGAATGGTTGATATTAACAGACAATACGTGAATTGTTGACTACTAGTTACTGTTAGACTAAAATGATAGTCTGTTATATATTAAATATCCAATGTTTACATTCCATGTTCTAAAATATGTAGAAATTATAAATAAATACCTACTTATTACTTATAATGTTCACAGTGCAGCTCGTTGTAAATATAATTGTGTAAATAGCGCTGGTGAGGGAGACATCGCGGTCGACATAGTCAGACGGTTAACTTAGACAAATTATAGATGTACTGGAAAATGTAACAATATAAAGTTATGAAATAAGCATGTGTTGCAAAGCAAATCGTACTGATACCTAACATCTGTTTGTAATACGGAGGTGTAATTTCGTTTAGTATACATAGTATAATTGCTGTGCTAAGTGCATAGTGCCTTGTAGGTTGCCAATCTAGTGCCTAATGAGGAAAGACGATATAGATAGATATGTTTAATCTATTATTCTCTCATTAAATGACTAGTATAAAGCTTATAAGCTTTAGTTCCAAACCCATGATACTTTGTATGATTTTATTTCTTTGTCCAGCTTTCTCCGCTCTCGTATACTATTCGTATATATATTTACTTAAGTTGTCCTCTCTGTGCATACCTACTATGATTACTTCGATGTCTATTAAGTAAGATGTTTAATTCAACAAACTATTGATTGAGTGATTTAGAATGTAAAATCAAATATTAGGCTGAGAAAACCACCCGAGATCTTAAAACTAGCAAGTGTTCCCACCGTGAAACAATCAAAGTATATTATTTTAAGCAGACACTGTTTCTGTATTTCGTGTAAACTCTTCAACTGTAGCATGTAATATATTGAAATTATTTGACATTTTTATTTTATTTTTAATATTTTTGAAGAATATATTTTGTAGGGACCCAGAAATTTGTAAATTGTTTATTGTTTTGTAAACCTTCTGCAATCACCTTGTAATAAATATATCTATATTGATTTAATTGGTTAAATCAATGCATATTTATGTTAAGGTGTTACTTCAAATCTATGTATTATTTATGACATTTGTATTAAATAAATCAATTTAAATAAGTTATTGTTTTTAAATGCCTATCAATATCATAATACTCATCACACTTTATAACGGTCCTTTGTTGGGTAAGGGTTAAGGTCATAATTTAACACGCTGGCCAAGTGCGGTTTGGCTGACTTCACAGACCTCAGAGTATATTATGAAGGAACATGAATATTAAAAAGAACAACAAACAAATAACGCAAATTAAATCGTTTTAACGATTGCAATACCCAGTTTTTAACCCAGACCCTGATATGAGCCACCTAATTCTGAACTTTTTACCTCTATCTCTATATATTAAAAAGACAATTAAAAATATATTTTTTGAGAATATCCATAATATATTGTCTATAAGTCCTATTAAGTCTTTTCAAGTATTCATCAAGTCACATACTAAAAAAGAACTAATTTAGTATAAGGAATTTCTTTGCGGAACTTATAAACTGCCCAAAAAAATAGTACATCATCTATTTATCCATAATGTGCGAAAAATGGAATGATCTATCCGTTCATACTTCCGTCATTGATAAGTTTTTTATAAGTATATCTGGACACAGACATCCCCTAATCAGAAACTAGTGATATTTAAAACTTGTTAATAGAACCTGTTTGTTCTTTTATTGTTCTATTAACAATTCTATAAATTACGTATTTCTACTAATCGTATTCTAAATATAGAGAAAGACAAAATAAAACACATGTCCATGATCCATCCATATAATTCATATAATTACACAGGAATTGCCGTTTTTCTATCGCTGTTTTAACTAAATTACTGTCGAGGGTGATGCCATCATCACACGTTACTGTTTCTTCCTTTATTAAAGCACAACCTTCGTGTAGGAGTATAAAATTGTGCAGTACACAGGCAGCACAAATAACTGCATTGACTGCCTCAGGTTTGCTGATGTCTATATGATTCAGTCTTTGAAATCTATCCTTAAGCATTTCAAAGGCATGGCCTATAAATGCCCTTGTCTTCCAATGTATTTCATTAAATTTCATTTCCTCACTTGTCAATAGTTCTTCACTAGTGAAAGGCGTGATTAAGTTTTTTCTTAATTTATACTCTGAATCGCCTAATATATGGTTGTCAAAATCTATAAAATTTTTTAGTTCCTGTGCTAGATTACTTTCTTTAAAGATCCTGCTTTTTCGTGTTATGCCTATACTGCCAATATGTATATCAATAAACATGTAAGACTCATCACAAACAGCTTGTAATAATATGGGTTCTGATGGAGTCTTCTTGTTACGTTTCGATCCAACCCTGAAGCGACAGGTATCGATAAAACCAATGCAATTAGGAAATTTGTGCAAACTATTTACTTTAACTCTTGTTATGTGCTGTTCTTCTAAGGAGGGCCAGGTAATGAAATGGTATCTTTGCTCAGATAGCAATGATGCTATTTCATGAAATATATAACTGACAGATGATTTGTTTAATCCAAACAATGCACCCACTTCATTAAAAGATGCATCACTGGTTAAGAGCCAGAGAAAAACATGGACTTTTTTATCCAATGGAACAACACTGCTTGTAGAGCTGACAATGTCTTTCAGGAAGTTAATTAATGCCTGTAAAAGAATAATGCAGATATAAATAAAACAGTACAACATTTTGGGGTTCAATGAAATCCTTTTTTTTTTATTTAGTAGTAAGCTCACATTTGGCTGCAATCTCATCTGATCCAGCAAGCCAAATCCTTAGATGTAACATGTTCGCATAGAAAATGCCTATTCACTCTTGGCTTGAATAATTATTCAAGCCAAAGGTAAATCCAAGTTATACAAATTGATCAGGATATTTCTGTAATATCTATATACAAAAAAATGAATTGCTAAATGTGTTGCTAAGTCTAAAACTCGAGAATGGCCGAACCAATTTGGCTGATTTCTTTTTTGAACGATTTCATGAAGTCTGAGGAATCTTCTTATGGTATGGTGTTCTTGTCGTACAAAACGTAAAAAATACAAGGAAAATATTAAAAACAACAATTTTATTTTTCACATACAAACCACTATCCCCAACTGTAAAATATTCAACGTCAATCATAACAAAAGGTGTTTTTACAAATTTATTAGAGGATATATGTAATTCATGAAAATAATATGAATCCAAGCGTAATTCAATCAGAGCCGTCAGATATGAGCTAGTTAATATAATGAAATTCTTATTCCAATTACTTAGTATAACAAAAAATTAAAGCTTTTTTATTATTTATATATTATAAGACCCCTATAATTTAATTCGAGCAAGTTGCACTACACCAGTGTGGCAGACTATGGCCTTAACCCTCTCAATATGAGAGGAGACCAATATTCCAACAGTAGAATTATAATGGGTTGATTATTATTATTATTTATTATTATAACTTGCACATAGTGAGGAAACCTGCACACCTTAAAATGTATAAAAAAAAACATTTAAGGTGTGGCCTTAACCCACTCATTATGAGATGGGACCCATATTCCAACAGTGGAGTAATAAATTAGTTGATTATGATTTTATTATATTAAGGTGTGATTGTTATATGTGACAAAGATTATGGGTCTGGAACCAAGAGTGATAGTAATTAATCTAAATATGTGTACTAAATATTATTGGAAATAACATATCTGATTTGTGATACATGTCCATAACAACAAAATTTATAGACCTTTAATTATATAGAACAATAGACTTTTTAACAATTTGCAAGCTCATACATATATTTTCTAAGGTGTGTGAAGTCTGCCAACCCGCACTTGGCCAGCGTGGCAGACTATGGCCTTAACCCTCTAAAAAAAAAAAGCTTATACATTGTTTAAATTCAGTATATAAATATTTTTTTTGGGTCCTAAAGCATATTTAGGCAATGATTTAAGACAGGGGTGATACTGCATTATTTCTAATATGCAACTTCTTAGATCTATCAGGTGTATATCTGGTTTATAAATCAGTAGTACCTGGACAGTACTTTTCTTCATATTAAGCCTTTCAAGATACTCGTCGTCATTATAACTATGCACTATATTCTCATAGAAGCCTTTGACTCTACGTACGAGTTCGGGCTTTTCAATAACTTGACGTTTGTTTGAACCTGGGTGCAACGATAAATTCTTCTGTTCCTTTTTTAAAACCTCATTAATTTTGACAATATTTTCATTATTTTCAGCGAGTACATTCGCTGTGGCAACCACAAGTCTGTTAATTGTTGTAATACTATCGTCTAGAAAAAGTTCCATAATAAACTCCGTGTCAAAGTCCATATTATTTATGGGCATACAATTAATAATTCAAGTTTATGGTCATACTGTATACATTTCCAGAGTTAGAAATTCCTGTAATATTATTTTAATAACTATAAACAAGTCTAACTACAACAGTACAAGCGCAAGCCTTAAAATGAGTCGATCTAAATTGTCAAATGTCAACTAGGTTTAATGTCATAACGGAATAATTTTTTGACACTTTTATCGACCTTGGATTCCCGACATTTAGTTATTTAGTCCTATAAGTATAAATCCTATGTTAATATATCCTAATATTTTTAAATAATTAGATTTAATGAATCTTAATCATAAACTTGCAAAATTGGACTCGTTTTTTCAACTATATAAAGACTCTACCTTTTGAGATACCACTGAGTCTTAGTTGGGACCAAGGGCGGATCCAGGATGGGAGGGGTGGTCATAGGGGTCATTTCCCCCCCCCCACCCTGGGCTGGGTCCATGACCTAGGTGTACCACTAATTAAATAGAAGTACTTGATAACGCGTTTCGTTAGAAGACGTTAAAGGAAAAATTGATTTTGTTATTTAAATATAGGTAGGTATTTTTAAGTAGGTACAGTACTTACATTTATTAATAAAATACCTGCTTTTTACTTGTATCTATTATTAACAAAATTAAATTATATGTTTTTGTGACTTGACCACGACTATGTGATCCCTAGCGCCATAGCGTCAAAACTGGATCCGCCCTTGGTTGGGACCTATTGAATGTATGTTGTATTTCCGTAATTTTTTGCCTAATATTCATGACGACGGCTATTCACATGCCCATAATATATTTCATGACTTTAATAAACAACTTAGCGAAATCATTCCGCGCCTCATCAGCCTCATCTCAGGGATGGCAAGTCCGGTGTATGTGCACCACGGCGCCGAGAAGCATCCTGTGGCATGCAACAGCTATTTAATGTATTAACGTAATGTCCAAATATTGACTGCATTAAAGGATGCGTTTACTTTTATCACATTCTTAGACTACGGACACGGGCTCATAACAGATCAACTGTGAATTTAGACTGAAGCAAATGGCGCCAAGGAAAACGCATTTCTCGCAAATTCATAGTTGAATTCTGCATGTTCAGGTAAAACGTCGTAGCTACACCTTCCGGTGCCCCGGCAATATCACAACGCTGAACGCATCATATCCGTCGGCACTAAAACCTTTATTCTAACTTAGTCTTAAGGGGTAACACATCTGTGACTGATTTTAGTAATTCCAAATGCTTTTTAGGGGAAAGGTACAGGTGTCCATATGTAATGGATAAGATTGCTTGTCATGTAACCTCATCCACATTTACAATTTTAGAGAAAAACCGCTAAATAAAACCATACAAAATAGACGCACAAAAAGTTTAATAAATATGCAATTGCATAGTGTAATAATACAAGATGCTTAAATTAGCAAAAATCAGTTAAGTCTTTAATAATATCACTTTGCAATACTTTCTCACTTCCATAGTTTCATCTTTAAGATTTTTAAAAACTTGTTACTCTCCACCTCATCAAATGTTATACATTTCAGTGGGATTAAGCAGACCCAAACAATACTGTAGCTTTCAATATTTATTATTGAATTATCATCAATTGTATTATTTTTCTATCAGTCTGTTCTCATTTTATATGGAGCAAATAAAATTAACTGTAGACTTTGATACATTAAGTTTGAGTAGTGAAAGTTTAATATAATAATAGCAGGCAATAAAAAAAAACAGATATGATGCATCTAAGGCTAGCAAATGGTTAAATATGGGGGCACTTAGTGCTCTAAGATAAGATTATTACTTGCTTCCACTACAGTTTTATAATAAGTTTAAATAAACTTCATGCATCTATTTATTCTACTGAGATACATAATATATAAAATGAATACCTATATGACTGTTTGTAGAGCAGATACTAATTAAAACTTCCCAATCTGTCTTTTCATCTCTGTTATGAATTAGAATTTTATTATTGATATAAGTACAATACTGTCAAATAAAAATGTATTAAACAAGAAGTAAAATTGTAATGTTCATAAAAATATAAATGAAAAAACTATAGTTAACTCAAATACAAGTCTAAAAAGAACAATTTTATTGATTATAATTTATAACAATGGGAATAGTATGACATTATTAATTACAGCAAACTGACATGATAAAAGTGAACATTGTAAGCCTTGTGTTCATTTGGAGACATGTATCAAGAAACATAGAGCATGTGTCTAGTGATATCATACCAACTACACTACTTCATCAGTGATCATGATATAATTGTATTTATAAGGTGAAAAAATTCATGTATGTCTTCCGTCTGAAAAATACAAGAGTGCAGTATTTTAAAAACTAAAACCTACATGTCAGCATTGTTTAGAAAGCTTTTGAAGAACAAGTTAAATATGACAATAATATATATACTCCCACTATCACTATAATATAAATTATGTTAATATTATAGTGATATAATATGAATTATATTAATGTTATAGTAATCTATTATGAATTATATTGAGACAATGTTGCCATAGTTAAGAATGTTGACAAGGTTAAGATTGGGTCCAATACACAATGACTATATTTGTATCTGCTCTAGAAACAAAGAGTACTGCTATTGTTAATATAAATGTTTCCAATAAAGGATGATAGATACATATTTGCAGCATTTCTTATTAATGATATCGCTATTCGAAAATCAATTCCTGTGGCTTAACATTATTACACATATTCTGACTCTTGATGCCACCGACAGCAGTATATATCATACAGCAATACTGTTTAAAAGTACAAATTCTGGTTAATCATATAATATATACTGTACTTTAATACTTTGTTGCAATTCAACCACATATCAATATGTACCATATCTGAACAAGATACTTGACATCCCATTTTGAATTAATTGTAACTCAATAATGTATAATGTGGGTGTAGCATAAACTTATATAACAATCAGATTAATGAAGTATTAGATTCAAAATGCTTATAAAAATTAATTCAAAATAAAGTGTAACTATTTATTTTTAATAACATGAATTTACTAGTTGGGACTTTTAAATACTACTGATAATCAATAGATCTTGTACAAATGACATAAATAGGTGAATACACAGTTACTCTTTTGTCTAACATCTAAAACCTCTACAATATGTTGTGCTAGAAAAACATATTCTGTCCATTGACTACAGTGAAAATTCAAATATTGTGCTGCAAATAAACGAAATAGAAGCTCACAGAGTAAAATATGCACATTGTTTATTATAACTTCAGAAACAATTTCAATTTTTTTTCCATATTAATGTTTTATTGTTAGCTGGCATTTCAATAGTATCTATCAAGGACAAATTATTGTCTTCTGCCAATTTAACTAAGTCATTAATGTCTCGAATTCCCCACAAAGGATTCCTTGACCTGAGAGTTGCATCAAATTGAATATTGCTTTCTGGTGTTATAATACCATCTTTGCTGTAAGGTCCGTAAGTGATCATAAGTGCCTCAGGTCTTAAATAGCTTCCTGCATTCTCAAATAAACCAGTAGTACACTCATAAGGACTAATATGAATCATATTAGCATTGTACATATAATCAACACTATTTTCTTCAAATCCATAACAAGAAAGTTTATTACGAATATCAAGCAATATTGGTTGAAGAATATTTTTTGTTGGACAACATTTTGCATAGCATGACAAACTGCCAAATAAGGTGTTGTCCACTTCGCTGGGCAGAAATTTTACTCCTGGGAAATGTGGTGCAAAGTGTGCAAGGTGCTGACCAGAACCTGATGCTACCTCCAAAAAGAGGGGACTCTCATCATCCAAAGTATCAGTGTCACAAAATACAAATCTTTTTAATACTTGTAATATTGGATCCTTATTTCTTATTGCAGCTGGATAAATCAACTTATCTCCTTTAATGCTGAAATGTAATGAGAAACAATTCTTTTTACTTGCAGATATTTTTATTCACATTAAACTTCTAATAATCTAACAAAAAATAAAAAAAATTACCTTTCATTTTCATTAAAGACACATGAATTATCTCGTGTGTTCGACATAGGCCTGCTTAGCAGGACTCTAATAAGGTTTTTAATTCTTAGTACTCCAACTAACTCGCTTTTGAAAGCAATTTTGAGAATTTTTATCGAATAACCTTATTTCACTTATTTGACCTCACAATATTTTTACATTCAGATTTACTTTTAGTATGTTACAAATAATACTGCAATGATTAATACATAAGAATAAAATAATACAAATATTATATCTTAGATATAAATCAGGACCGGATGCGCTATTACAACGATTTATTATTACGACAAATATTAACATTAATTGACAAAACAATCCAAGAACGGTTAGGAATCTGACAGGTTGCCAATGATATGCTTTTTAATAAAAACGAATTGGAGTGGTCTGAATTTTTAGCCAATTGTATATTAATTTGCGAAGGAACATCCGTTTGTATTAATAAAAGCATGAGTTAAATAAAATGCCTATAAAATCATTTAACGATGAAACCTTTTAAGCTTTAAACTAGTATGTCAGATAACATAGGTAATAATATCTATTTTGATTCATTTCAATTTGACTTATCGATAAAATACATATAAAGAACAAAAGCCATTATTTGTAATATACTTCAACACAATATATAAAACAATATTTGTAATATACTTTAATACATTTAATAATATCAACTTATATGACGACCGTTTTCTAATTGTATACATAGACAAAACACCCATAATTTAGTACAATTTTGTCTATGCTTACGCTTGTCTGTTTACGTTTCATTATTACTTGTTTGTTTTCTAATTTCTATAAATAAATATCAGTATTGAAAGTAATGTAGAATTAAACTATAATTACAAAAATTTGCCTGTGATTTCCTCCAAGTATAAATATGGCAAAAAGATCTGCTGCTTTGGCTTTTGAGGAAGAGGAAAAGGAACCAAACCTAAAAAAGGAGGGTAAAAAACACTCTCTGGATTCTGACGAAGAAGACAGCGGAGAAGAAGAAGAAAGAAAGAATGTTTTGAATGTGGATGATATTGAAGGAGAAGAAGATGGAGTCGGGGGAATGGAAGGTGAAGTAAGTGTACCAACATAACCTATAATTTGGCGTCCCTTTGGCTTCTGTTTCTATTTGGGATTCTACGTTTTTGGGTTATACATTTTCCTTTACACCAAAGACCTCTTTGTTGATGAACACACTGTGCCAATTTTAAGACATTCATTGCTGTAATTAGAGTACATAGAAATAAAAAACAGTAATTATTATTTGTAAAATGTCTAAATAATTACTGAACATTTTTTGGTGTTTATACTATTTCAAAATATAATTGTAATACATAAGAGATTTTGAGAATCATCCAAAAATTTCCACATTTACTTCCTATTTACGACAGAAATAAGATCATTACAAAATGTTTTTTCATTTAATAGATCACCATTACTCCATTCAACATGAAGGAAGAATTAGAAGAGGGACATTTTGATGCACAAGGTCACTATCATTGGAAAAAAGAGAAAGAAGTCAGAGATGGTTGGTTAGACAACATTGATTGGGTGAAGATCAAGGGCAGGCCAGAGGACAAGTACAAAGTACACAAAGATGATGATAGTAAAGGACCCTTTGATGAGTCTAGTAGTGAGGAAGAAGATGAAAATGAAAAGTTTAATTTGATTGCCAACTATAAAGAAATATTGGAACATATGAAGCCTAACGAAACCATTGCGAGAGCATTGCAAAGACTAGGTAAATATTTTTTATAATAAAAGGATGCCATATGCTCAATTATACAGTGTTTATGTAAAATTAAATCCCTACATGTTTTCCTAATTTCATCAAGCTTTTACTATGTATCCCTTAATCACTTACAATTCTACAGTGATAAATGACATAATAAAAGTACAACTGTATCAATTACAGGAGCTAGTTCAAGAGTCACCAGTGCTGAGCGGTGGAAAAGGAAAAAAGCTGGTATCATAGACGAAGGAAGCAAAACAGTCACCAGAGTTACAGAGCTGGCCAATCAAATATTAACTAAAACTGGCAACATGGATATATATCAAGAAAACTATGAAAAGATATCAGCTTTATTAGCTAAAGATGAGAAAAAGAAAGATGATGCAGAGTTGGACATGTATGCTGATGATTTTGATCAAAAGGAGAAACAAAGTATGGGCAGTAAAGAAGGTCAGAGTAGTTCTCAAGAAGCTGAAAAAGAAAATTATACACAAAAAGAAGTACAGTGGGAGTTTAAAAGGACTCAAGATAGTAATGCAGAGATATCTGGACCTCACACAACAGAACAGATGCACAAATGGTCACAAGATGGTCATTTTAAAAGTGGTGTGTGGGTGAGGAAGCATGGTGATGATACCCAATTCTACAGCTCCAACAGGATGGATTTTGAACTGTATATGTAATGTAAAAATACTTGTTCACAACTGTATCTATATTAATGTAATATGAAAGTAACACAGTTATGTTTTCATTGCTAATTTTAATTAAATTTAACATGCAAATTTTTTCAACTCTGGAAACAAAGAGGTTCATTTTTGTGGGTAAATTGTCTAATGCTTACACTACAAAGTGAGTGAATGCTATACATAAAGTATATTGAACATTTGCAAGTTACTCAAGCTTGAATACTCAAGGTATTCGAGCACACATGGTAGGTGGTATTCATTCACATAATATCCGTATCATCACCAATTAATATTTTATTGTCAGTACTTACTATTGTCTAATGCGGTTACTACTTAACTTGTAGATGAAAACCACTTTTGTTCATACAAAGTTATCATTTTAGAAAGATAACTGTACATTTTTGTTATATTAATGACAGATGCAAAAAAAATTACCTTCTCACAATCACTATTTGTGAATATTGTTATAATATATTGTCAGATTAGTTACAGGGTAGGAAGAGAGCACCAAGTTTCAAATATTACTATCCATACAGACCCGACTTGTTTCTTCTACATTCATCACTCTTCATACTCACACAAAAATTTTTGAGACTTCAGATTATGAAATGTGAATATGCTAAATGTTGGCAGATAATTAATTATAAACTTAATATGTTTAATTATAATAAATATTAAGTTATCACAACTGGGACCACTAATTTACTGTCACAAAATGGTGAGATAGTTTAATTACTATTGAATTCTAACAATTATATTTTGTTATATTTCAACATTACCATTATGTCAATTGCTTTAGTGTCAATACTTAAATAAGATTTAAATATGTGTGTTATTTATAATTCCATGCATTACTTTGTTTTTATATAAGGATGAAAATAAAACAAACTATTGTCTATGGACAAACAGTCTCATTGTCAATCCAGTCACATTTTTAATTACCACCATACAAATGTTTTTACAAACATGATTAAACATCTTTCTTTCTATTCTTAACAACACACATAGCTAAGTGATATGCATCTACATCAGTTAATATCTTTGAGGCTTGGTGTATGAGGACTATAAAAACGGTTATCACTTGCACAATAACATATTGTGATATTGAAGTGCCGATCTCAAGCCAACTGCCTGTGTTTTTTACATAATACAGAAGTTGAATACCCATTATGTTGGAGTAAATTAACACTATGATATTTAGATATCCTGTTGGTGCCTGTAATCAAAAAAGTATTTTTATGAAACACAGACATGACATCTGAGCTTTTAAGTAACTTCGATTATTCATCCAATATTATCCATATGTTATCATATTAATTTACGCACATAATATTCACACACACACACACACACACACACCATCAGCCCGCCGTCGTCCACTGCTGGACATAGGCCTCCAATGGCACGTCCATGATATTCAACTTGTTTTTAATATAAGACTTTTGTAGAATTGACATACTCACTTTCGTTAAATGTTGAATGGCTCTGAAACTACAACCAACACTCAGAAATGGGCATAACGTTTTCAATAAAATTAATCCAGTTATGACGTACGGTTGAAACGACGTCGTGAAACATATCACCCATCTCACTTCGAATGAGTTCAATGACGCTATATTACCAGTTCCAAAATATGCTAAAATAATGTACAAAGTCTGTGGTTATATTTAAAGAAATTATTTGATCCATGTACACACTACATAACGAACAGTAAAGTTAACCTCATTAAATTGCAGACAACTATCGCCGGTTTACTAATGATATCTGTTTTTATTGTTTACTGTTATAGTACGATCTGAAGACATTAATCAGTAGTTTTTATCAATGACAACAATTTATATAAAGGATACGAATATAAAAGCTCTCCTAAAGTCATTGTTGCTTATAGTTCTCTCGAACTGCACTAAGTTACACTTCGGCATATGGGCACCATCATCGAATGATGATTCTAATATCTGCAACAATCAAACTTAAATTAAGATATTGGCTAAATTACATCAATTGATAACTACTATCGAGTAATCATAAGCAAAAAATTATTAATATATTTTACTAAAACTTTTTTACTTGAATCGTATAATTACTGTGCATAAATTTCTAATTGAACGCTTTATCGAATAGGATGGAAATATGTAGGAATAAAAAGAATAATATTTCTAGGATTATTTTAAAGTATACAATAAACAAATACTCTTCTAACATATATTTTTTTGTAAATATTTAAAGTATTAATTCTTTACTAACCTTGAAATTTCGTTTATTAAGAAGTTTGTATTCTATATAAATCCAGCACGCAACATTAAGTATCAATGTAACCATGAACAATCCCTCGTGTGAGACCGATAACAGTAGGTAAAATGTAATTATTGAGGTATTTATTCCCATAATGCGGCTGACCAATCTTTTTGTGTACATCAGTGGTAGAAAAGCCAGTACAGCTAGAATGTATAAAATATTATTGGATACTTTAATTCCCTGCTATCATTATTCTTCGACATACAAAATTGAGTTTCTCCTTCGGATCTGAATAATGAAGGTACGATAAAAGTCAAACTACGATAGATTTATGGCCATATATTTGCAATATATTTTAAAGTTTTTCCTCTTGTAGTTCCAAGTAAAAACTTCTGTAGTGTATAAAATCATAAACATAACCAAGAAATGAGTTAGAACATTAAGAAAGAGAAAGAAGTTTCATAAAATAATTCACGTCTTCATGACATAAGACGAATATAAAGTCACATGTTTGTATAGGGGGTTGTAAAGGTATCATAAAAATGACTTTCTTTTGTATTTAATAGGGACACCACACTGACATACATCTAGTCACCTGATATGATCCAGCAAACACTTTGAAGACTTTGTGATATTGACATTCCACTTTCATATTTATTTGATTGTGTGTAAATTATCAATAGAGACATGAATAACAGCATAATATGAATAATACTCATAACAGTCTCTCTTCTATTTTGTTTGTACTTCTGGTGATAAGGTATTAGGGTGTTATAAATGTATATACTAAATATTGCTATCCAAATAAGACCAGCTGCTAAGCTGAAAAAAAAAAAATTGAATATACTAGTTATTATTATGGGCATATAGCAAAACTTAAATTACGGCATTGTAATACACTCATCTGGTTACACCTTCAGGGAAATACGAGTTTGATGTCAAGGCACACAGTAAAAAAAATTAAACAACTAACTTACACTAATTCTATAAAAACATTCTTTCCTACCACAGGTATGAATGAGAACCCGCTAAGCAGTAAACAGCCTGCTGGCCACACCACCAGTATTGATTTGTTCAGATGTTTTTTACTGGTTGATAACACAGGCCATAAACTAATGCCCATGAGTGGTACACTTAGCATCCATCTGTAGGAAAATGATAGAGCCTGAAAACAAACAATTTTTTTCACAAAATTGAATATTTCTTTTTAAAACGTGTTCATGATATGAACATGATGATATGTAATTTTATTAGCATAAATTATTTTTTCAAATATGTTTTTTTTTTAACTTTGAGAAAATATATATTTTATGATAACCTTTTATTAGTGATATTAAAATAACCAAATATTAAATGACCTACCATTGCCACTGAACCCAAGGTAAAAGATAGAATTTGTACACTCAGTAAAAATATACTTCTTTTATTATGTAATCGGCTTAAAGTTTGTACCCATAAATCAATTGGATGCAGTGCCCAGAAGCAGAGCAAGACTGGCATCAAGAAATAAATGTAAAACTGGATTGGTAAATTTTGTACTGAAACGAACAAAAAATGCATAACTTAGTAGTAGTAGCAGTATTCTTTATTGTACAACAAAGTATCATAAAGATAAATAAATAAGGACAAAAAAACATAATTGTAGATTGTACAATAGGCGGCTTTATCACTAATTAGCAATCTCTTCCAGGCAACCTTATACATAGTTGGTGGAGACAAGAACAAAAAACAGAAAAAAATAAATGAATAGTAAGAAGGTAGGTGCATATGATACTATGATATAGTGTTATTATAACACATACAGACAGAATAGCAAAAAAATAGGAAGAACGAGGAAAGTGAAGAGTAGAGTAGGAGAAAAGAAGAGGATTAGATATAACAACACAGAATAATTTAAGATAAGAAAAATACACCTCTGATTTGGGTGTGATTATACAGGAACTGTTCACTCACTCTGGTGGTAAAACTTGACAAAACATATTTTTAATATGAACCTAACTACTCCACCTGTGTCTCCATTGCTACTGTTTAGTTACATATAAGCATTTAAGAGATTTTTTTTTAATTATTCTACTCTTAAAATTTTTGAAATTGGATTTAGAGAATTATCATTCATTACATGTATATTGCATACACAGGTCAATATAAACCAAAGTTTGTATTATATGAGATAGTCAACAATACTTACCATATATCAGACACCCAATTACAAAAGATGCGAAAATGCATATTATTCTTATAAACGTATTCAACATCACAGAAGGATCACTTGACTTTAGGGTCTTTTTAGAGGATATATCAGTTTGAAGTGTATTTTTTTGATCTAATAAAATCCTCAATAAATACAGTATCCATCCAATAAATGACAATGTTACTGTCACAAGCAAAGGTGTTTGGAAATAATTATGGTAATAATTTAATCCAGACAGACTCAATTCTATTATTTCCTT
>DWMG01000742.1:0-17666 GCA_018244855.1 Elbella merops
ATAGATCACTCCGGCTCGATCTCGACTTGTTTTGAAATGTTAAGATCTGTTCTACTCGTACATCCGCAATCCGAGTGGTTTTGTGGAATTTTATAAGTAAATCACCTTTAGGGTTACGTCATATTACGTCAGTTCATTGATATTAATCTTCTACGATTGGTTATATTAAAATTTTGGATGAGATTTGTTTACTTCGATTTATATGCTGTTTACCAGCAACTATGCCGTTAGCATATCCATTAATTAATTTATTTATTGATCATAACTTAAGACTAGCATTACAGGCTAAGCCTAATTCGTTAACCTAATTACTGCTTGTTTCACACTTCAATGTTTAATACACACTACAACTAGTAATGTTTTAACCGTTGACATATAATTCATTAATGATCATTAATGAATTATTTTCTTTAATATTTTATATAGGTACTTTTATATCAAACCTAATGTAAAAAAATTCGTTTTGTATTTGAACAGTTCAAAACCATTATTTTTTTCATTTAACATTTTCGTTAACAATTACTTGATACCAACAGCGTGCAGTACATTACAAACCATGCAGTTTACATATGTATTCACATTTCAACGAGTATATATGTATGCTAAACCTAAATGTTATAGTTCATCATTAAAATATCGTGGTAGCATTTCAACAGATTTACATCAAATGTCTACTTAACATTAACTTCTTCGAACGTTCCAATAACAATTATCGTTTGGAATTGGAACGGTATTGTAATAGCGGATAAGTGGTAGTCTGTTGAGCCTTGGGATCTGACGCGCTGGGAGCCTGAGATGTGATGCTTTTGAATAGTCGCTGAATGGTACGTCTAACGATGCCAACATAGATACTAATGAAGACAAACATTAATATCCTTTACATGCCATTTATAATTTGTTACTTTGGCTATTTTAAAGGCGCGATGGGTTTTTTTTCATTTGCATGTGTCGCGATAATATTTTGTTTCGACTGAGACAATTTCAAAAGTCAGCAAGAAAGTCATTATACATCTTAATGGGTAATTCACATAACACGCAAATGGAAAATACACAAAAAAAAGTCAAAAATTGAAAAAAAAAAATAGTCGCCTTGATTTTATTTATTGAACTATCGTATAGTTGAAAAAATTGTGAACAAAAACATGCTAGTGATATATAACGTTTACATGCAAGCAAAGAAATCAAACAACTTTCCCACAATGCATTGAGACCCATCAAAATGCGTGCCGTGTGACAATATACGAAAACACAATTGATTTTGTGAATCTCAACATAGAATGAGCTACTTAGTGTACAACAGAAAGACGTTCCCACGACTGCGGGCCAGACAATGCTCTGCCGCGGCGTCACTGCATCATGTGACGTGCGAAGGACGAGTTGGGCAACCGAACTTAGAGAATTAGTCCAACTCTACCCGTCTCATTGTTAGCTAGAGCTCCTCGATAATTTCAAATCTCAAAAGTGAAAAACAGTTTGATCTATGTTGTCTCATTGTTAGCTAAAGCAGTTCGATGACTTCAAAATGGGAAACTACTTGATCTTTATTGCCGTTTTATGTTCTCCGTTACATATTATATACTTGCTTTATAACATAGTAAAGGGATGAGATAGTTTAATTTAACGGGGTGTAAAAGATCGTAAAAATAAAATTTTGTACATAAGTTAAATATTTCATTCTTACGTTATTACAAATACTGACTTCATCTTACGTAAAATAATAGCTACAATGTACAATAAAATAATACATTTCAAGGCCTTTGTAAAGTTCGTTACTAAAAGCAAAGTAATGGCTCAAAAGAAGTTCGGCAATCGCTAAATAATACAATAGCAAGCGTATGGATTGCAGAAGAAACACAAAATGATCGCTTATCTGTTATAATGCGTGTAACAGCAGATCTGTTTCATAAACACACAAGTGTTATTTCGTATATTTAGCATTCGGTTTTTTTGGGTAACGCTATCATCATCATCAGCCTTTCTTAGTCCACTGCTGGACTGTATTATTGGATTTGTCTGGATTTGCGCGCCGTGCATGCCAATAGGTTCACCATGTATTCAGGCCTGGATGTCTATTTATGTCTGGATTACAGGCCAGACGTTACATTTTTCTGATATTATTCTCAACGGAATAAATAGTACTGAACCTTAATAAGTACTGAACCTTATTAACAAGAATATTATATGTACGCGATAGTTTGCTTTGAGACATCTCGACAACCTTTCGATCCCAAACTAGGCAATGCCTGTCCTACGGTAATTAGACAGCTTTTAAACTATACATGTTCACATACAGGTTCACATACATACAGGTATATATATGTTTTTTACTCTCAAAAACATAATAAATACTTGTGCTGATCACACAAATATTTGTCACTGATGGAAATCGAACTCGTCACCCACTGCTTAAACTTCAAGTTTACTAGCCATTGAACCAGCGGGTCACTGGTATTTATGTATAAGACACGTTGTAATAGTAGCCTTACGAAATGGACGCTCGGGCGCCGTCAGCTATCAGCCGAGTTGCTGTTTACATCGGGACAAATGGCGGTGTTGTGCAACGGTTCAAGGCTACTATTTAGATGTTAACGAAACGTTATTCTTTCCACGTAACTTTTGTTGTTTAATTATTGTTCGTCAATGGTTTATTTGCAATGAGATAAAAGAGTGGATATCTGTTGGTTTTTCGAAAATTTTCCATAACGCACGCATGTAAAATCTATGAAAACATTTTTAATGGTTATAACATTAGTCTATGCATAGGTATTACAACATGGAAATAAATTTGAATTTTCCCCATTGAAAAAAGTTTCGAGACAGTCACCTCCGAATTGTTCGAATCTTATATTATTATATAATATTAAAAACTGTGGGTATTATGTGTACGTATATTTTTTCTATAAAGCTAAATTTAAGCGCGTTGATGTCTTTTATATCGAAAGATAAATCCATAATCCGTCGTAATAAGAATTCATTTCGCCGTTTGTTTTATTATTCATTCAGCCATTATAGTAATTGGATATTTAGTAAATAAAAGTGAAATTTTTCTTTAAATGTACATTTAATTTAATGAAAGCGCAATATATCTAATAGCAATCTAATACCTAAAAAAAGTTAAATGCTTATTATAAATACACGTTTCATCTTAATAAAGTGAAATACGTCAAATGAATCATAATAAGATCGAAAAGTTTCGCCTTTCTCTGTTATTTTTTTAAGTTTCTTCGCTGAAAAATACCACTAGATTTACTAGTGACAATGTAAATATCGCAGACTAATTCTTATCACAAACGCTTTGTTCATATTTTTTCATGATTAAATCTTTCTACCAATTTACTTTAAATAAAAATTCCAAGAAAATTAGGAAATATAGACATAAAACGTACTTTATTACAACATCAAATTTATAAAATATGTGTGTACATCGAAACATCATTCAATAAATGTAACAAAACTTTTTAACTGCAATCGAAAAATCAGGAAATATGTAATATAAAATTATTTTCAATTAGAAATATATATTACTTCATACGAGCTCGAAAACAACATGGCGTCTGTTTTATCCATCGTTTCCTAACCAACTGTTTCAGTGTCGGCAAGACGGTGGGAACAATAGAGTCGCCTTCACTTGTAATTTACTAACAGTGACACTCCTTATAATTTTTAATAAAGGTTATCTATGCAAGACGTAGCTAAACATGTTTAACGGTAATGCTGCGCCCAACAAACAACAGTATTGGTAAAATAAAATTTTCTTCCTAAAATTTTCATGGTACATGGTACATAGTACCATGATACCATGTTTTCTTTCTAAAATTTTCTCTTCTTAAAAAGAGAAACATTTTAGCTTCTTTGGTATTGTAAATCAGTAGAACAAACGATAACTGCGTAAAAAAAATTTTTTTTGTTTATGAAGTGGTCTTCAACATTATAAAAATTGATAAAATGTAAATAGAACCAGCGTAAATGACTTGTTCAATTCTTTGATAGAGGATATGAATAATTATAGTTAAATGAAATCATACTTTATAATTAGCTATTTATGTGTATTTTATAACATAATCAACGGAAGATTATACATAATGTCGTCAATCAGAGCATTAAATTGTTATATTATGTAAGTTTTATCTTAATATGAATATAATTGCGATTGGCCTTCACTGCGTAAGCTAAAGCATACCCATTATATGCCTTATGACGTCAGTACTTGTCATATAGCTGATAATACTTTCTAACTAACTTAATCATTATCATAAACCTTTTATCGTTTCACTTTTGAACACGGGTCTCTTATCTAAACGAAATGGGCCAAGCCTATAATTCACCAAGCTGAAAAAGTAGGCAGTAGGTTGGCAGACTTCGCATGCAATAGAAAGCATTTTGGAAAAGTCTAAGCTATGAAGGTTTCCTCACGATGTATGTCTTCAGTGTTAACGATTTGATGTTAAAATGTACATTTTAACCTAATAAAGACCAACGTGTGCGTCAGGATTTAAACTCAGTGTTTACTTACACAGCAATGTGTCACTTATGTACCAGTGATAGCCTAGTGGTTAAGCATTCAGCCTCTCATTCCGGGGGTGCTGGCTTCAACTCCATGGCGCGCACCTCTTTACAAAAAGTGCGTTTTAAATATAAATATAACTTGGTAAAGGTGAAGTAAAACATCGTGAGGAAACCTGCACATCTTAGAATTAAAATAAATGCACATCTTAGACGTGACACATGCACACCTTGCATGCACGTACATGCATGCACATACATACATGCATGCACACCTTAGACACACCTGCACACTTTAGAATTAAAATCTAATGTATGTGAAGTCTGCCAACCCACACTTGGCCAGCGTGGCAGACTATGGCCTTAACCTTCTCAAAATGAGAGGAGACCCATATTCCAACTGTGGAGTTATAATCGGTCGATTATTATCATTATTTTTATTTACTTATTAGGCCTATTTAGGACCTACAAGAACTAATAAGAATATTGTGTATTCGTATATCATTAATTTTATATAGTCACGCCAGGTTTCAGTGATATATACTTGTGAAAAAACTATTCCATGTTATTATTATTATTGCATCATCAGAGGCACATAAAAACTAAGGAATTTCTCTTGCTACAGTCATGGCCAACTTCTTGCGCATTTTATATATTAATTAAAGTCGTTAAACAGAGTCATCTTTAAGAAATATTGACCTGGCCTTGTTCTAGGTCTCATTTCCATTTTAATTCAATTATTGTGCGTTCTTTCGTTTTAATTCTGAGTTCAAGCGTCAGTCGGTTCAGTTGCGAGAGCCGCGGCAATAAAAAAGTTTCACTTATGTAGAAATAAACAACGGAGTGTAGGCAAATAATAGCACAATAAGCACGCTACCGGAATTTAAATTAGATCTGAACGCAATGAGCTTTCCTGAGTCACCCAACGCATGCCAATCACACTGGCAGCTCAACTGTCGACTTTATTTACTCATGTTTTGTGTATACCGAAGTGGCTTTATTTATGGGACAAATTTAATTTTCATTTTACATCAGGTTTGTAAAGATAAGTGTGTTTGGTACTCGGTACTCTCTACCTTCCCCTTAAAGGATCTGGCGTGATGTTTTAGAAGCGTATCATTAAGTCTGTGCCTCCTCAAATGGCTAGACATAATTGTAGTAGTAATTAGTAGTAATGGCTAATTTTCACAAACTCTTCTATACTTCGACGAGTATGTTACAACAACTCGCCGGTATCAATTATTAAAGTCTGTAGGAGGTATGACGTAACCGGTAAAATGGGCAGTCTACACTCCTCCACTTATTTCTAAAGGGAAATATGTAGAGACGTGATATTACCTAAAATCATAGATATAAATAAAGTTAATTGTAGATAATGTTAAATCGGTTAAGTTACAAAGAACTATTTACCATTTCTTGTACAAATGCTTTCTGTATCTAATTAGTGACAGCAAGCAATCAAGACATTAGCGGGTTGCGAGTTTCGTGTTCTTTCTTTCAATAAAGTCACGAAATTGATATGCAACTTATCATTTACGTGACAGCACAAGTAGCTTTACAATGTAAGTTGAAGTAAAGGTTGTACAAAGTATTAAAAAGCACTCAGTGTTTCTCAATCGCTGAGGAAATTTATCAATATTCGTGATGCATACCACAAAGCATACATATAGAATGTTTATGCGGCTAAGATAATTAAGACTTAGTGCTCTTTGCCTATCCCGTAAAATACCTGGCGTGACGATATAACAATAATAGTAAAAGATATTAGGCACTCTCTGGGGCAAAATACCACTTGACGGTGTAGTAACGATAAGGGGAGCGTAATAATATCAATTAAACACCAAAACATTCCATTACGCTCCTAGATTTTAAACACTGCGAGGTGCATGTGTAAGGAAACACCGAATAAATCAAACGAGCGGCTGTACCGTGTGTGTGGCGTCGTTAGTGATTAGTGTTATAAGTAGCTATTGTCTAGCTGTTGAGCACACAGGCGTGCAGGGGCGCGACGGCGCGGGATCGTGAGCAAGCGAGCGGCCTCGAACCGCTTGCAAAACCCCCGTGGAACTACTCGTATAATGTAGACTTCTACACGTCTGAATTCTAATCCTATTATAAATGTTAATGTTAGTTTGTATGTTTGTCATGCTTTCATGCCTTAGCTACTTAATCGATCATTATGAAATTTTGTACACAAATCGTTAGATATTCGAAAAACTTTATAGGATAACTTTTTCCAGAGACTGTTATGAATCCATAGAAAAAATCGTTTTCAATGCGAGAGAAGCCGCAGGAAAAATCTAGTAGAAGATACATATGTACGACTGTTAGATAAATTCTAGAAAATGTAAGTTTACAGAAGCACTACAAATATTTTTTACTGAGTAATTTACTTATCGGTATTCAGTATGACTGAGTAATGGTAACAATGGTCGCTGGTTGTATGTAAGACTTTCTCAGGTAATTATGCTTTTATTGTTTCGTATATGTAATTAACGCATGAATACAGTAGCTAATACATGTATAATGTAATATATCTAAGTAAAAAATAGTAGTCTATTTACGTTATAAATGTTGATTATAAATGTAACGGCTTAACTCACTTACGTTTTTCGGGATGGCCCGACTAGTTTCTGACCTGTACTCGGTACTTCCTCACGAGCTCCCAGCGTTTGCAGCGAGGTTGGGGCGGAGAGGGATTTAATAGTAAAATAGTTATAAATGTTGAAAAATACAGGTATTATTAAAATATTCATTTAAATATGACTGCCTCGTTAGTCAAGTGGTTGCAAGCGCGACTGCCGACCGGGTTCAAATTCCGGGTGGGATACTATTGGATTTTTTTAATTCTGGATTCTTCTGGAGTCTGGATGTGTGCCCGGTGTATGACAATAGGTTCACCACCTTTATCATTGTGGGACTTAAACATAACTGGTGAAACGTGGGGGTATAATACACTCCTCTGTCTACCCCTTCGGGGATTACAGGCGTGATGTTACGTTTACGTTCATTTAAATATCTTTATTATGAGAGTGTTCTTACTGCAGAATATTTTTAAACAATCATATTAATATTTTAATATAATGTTATAAATAGTCAGCGTGTTTGTTTACATAAATACATAACAGAAAGAAAAAAATTTAGCTAATTGTACATCCCATTAAAAAAATCACGCAATTTACACTCGAAATTATTTAATTAAAAAACCTAATAAACTGGGCAAGATAAAAAGTAATTTTCGACATTTCGATTTATTTAAAATGTTATATTAAAATCATCTTAAATTCCACGTTTATAGTTTGATAGACCAATCAAATAGATCATCTACTCGTTAAACACACATTATTATTATTAAATCGTCACGCCACTTTCCTTATGGGATGGGCGCAGAAAACGGGTCGTCAAATACTTTACTCCTATTGTTACAGACCTAACGTGTTTTACATACTCGCAATACATCGATGCTGGTAATCCATTAAACTAAGCCACGATGTTCACGGTCGTGCAAAGGAGTTTAATTAAAGCCAACCCTGAGTGCGCACGACGCACCAAAAGTCGTTGCGACGACGCGCCTTATATTTATTGATGAGACGTTCGCAATTATCCGCATACGGTTACACACTAGAAGCGAAACGAGCCAAGGTCGACGGAATACGCTTAGTAACCGCTCATGGTATTCCGCTTGACGACAACGTATCTCGTTTCTACGTAAGGCGGATCTCAGTTTCACGTGTACGGTACAAACATCAGACTAGTGTTTATCCGGTATGTCTATTTTATGAACACACCTCATCTAATGAACGCCATGTGTGTTTTTGCCCATTAACGTACGCTTGTAATATCCTTTGATTAAATTAGGTATTTGAGCGATAACAGGAGGTTACTTAAGTGACATAAGATTTCTGTAATCTTTTGATATTAGCAATTAGATCAGTTCTAAACTAAATAGCGGGTAAATTTTTTTTAAATATATAGTTACCATTGCTGTAAGGCCACTTAAAATTTTACATTTGCTTATAATAATCGTTTGAAAATTACAGTGATCTCACTGTAATTTTGTAAATGTACTCACTGTAAAAAATAGGTGTGTTTTTTTTTTATTGCATGGATACGTACGCTGTAACGCGACTTAAAGTTTAACGGTTGTAAAGCAATCGTTTGATAATTGCAATAAAATTATATATGAACAAAATGGCGCGTAGTCTTTTAATTCAAAAAAATTTATTAACACATATATTACGAATATTTTACGGATTGTTTAAATAAATCATTTGATATTGCAAAGGATGGAAACAAAATGGCGCGAAAAGGCTTTCGTTATAAAGACTGCAGTGACATGTATAGTGCGACCCAGCACAAGTTTTACGGCTGCTGATAAAATTGGGTCGATGTAGTCTTTCTTACGTGTGCGGAGCGTTAAAGTTCGGCATGGCGTCTCCGGGGCGCGCCGGACTCGTCCGCCACACTCCAATTTACGTAACGATGCGACAAGCACGCGGCCCCGCTGACCAATGTCCTACCAGTTGGCTGACGTGACATACCGGCATATCGAATCGGACAATTTTTAAAGAACGTTACGTAAGCTTTTCTTATTTTAAGCTGTTGTTACAAGCAGCGGTTGGATAATATGTGTATGTCAATATTTTCTCGTTTCGTTTAACAGTGGCAGTTTAAGTTAATTCTTGTTTATGAGTCCTGTCTTGACTAATAACAGTAATAATGGTATTAGGCCGCTTGTATCTCGTTGAAGGAGTAGGCAGAGGAGTGTGCTACACTTTTCACTAATTACTTTTACAATTCACCTAGGAGGTGGGCCTATTGCCACTATAATAGTAATAATTGTAACTAAATCGGATAAACATTGCAGTAATAGTTATACAAAACGTGTTTCATATGACAGTTAGTTATAATATATTATTTATTATCTGTGACCGTCAAACGGCTTGTCATGATAATTTTAAAAATCGATTGCGAAAACGTCCAGGCTACTTAAATCACTTTCGAAATAATGAGTACGATTTGTCTTAGACATTTAAATATAAGTGTATACGAATTTTATTTTAATTTAATTGTAATAAATAACTTAAAATTACAAACATTACAAGATCATTTAATGGATTACTATGGAAATATGTTTGACAAAAAATATAAATACATATTGCCCAATTTTTCTATCGTCAGTCTTTTTAAAGTGGCACATGCATGTGGGTGGAAACTTTTAAAATGTAATACATCTGACACTAAACTTAAAATATTCTTGTGATGAAATATCATTGCAAATACATATTATGTACATTGAGCACTTGTGGACACTTGCGAGTTGTCGTATGCAAATAATGCTATTTAAAAGTAGCTGTTATTACCAGTACATTTTTTATGTTGTGTTAAATAAAATTGTTATACAGAATTGTTTATTTTTCGTGTTACTTGGGCACTCACAGACTATTTACCATTTATCAATCTCAGTAACAAACTAATATTATCGATCACAATTTAATTGTGTTTGTATTATTGTTATTATCATGAAATAATGTATTATTAAAAGCTATTTTACATTTCTAATGAATATTCAATTTTGTTAAATTATCATTTTTTTCTTATCTAAAATAAAACCAGCACTGGATAGTTAAGAAAAATATTTTAAATTTTGTTTCTTAAAAAAAACTCATCAATGAATTTATGAGATGAAAATGTGGGTTATTAGTTCGGATCTATCATTGGATTATGCAATACATTTTATGAGACAGTACATAAAAACAGCTGCTGTATACACTTCTCACGCTGACGGTGGAATTCAGGTTTAATTAACCACAAGTCATGTGACAGAGTTGCGACAGCGAAGCACAGATTGCCACCAAAAGTGAATCACGGGACCCGCTTATTACCTTTAAACACTTCATTAATTTGAATAATCATTAAATATCTATTAACCCAGCGTTGGCACATAAATACACTTTTAACATACGAACTTAAGACCTTTAACTTTGTGTTAACATCTACACTGCAAATTGTACTTCATCATCACCATAATAATTCTATCACAGTCATGCCTATATGCCCCAATAACCTAGGGCTAGAGGGCATCCGGATTGTGCAGACTTATCAATTTTTTAAATTCTCATAGTCAAAATAATAAAAAATATACCTACTGGAGTGTTACTCCATATCAGTATTGAATGATAACCAATAATATCAGTACAAACTACACAGTACGATACTGTAGAACATTGCAAAGACATAACAAGTTAGTTGCATCAGATTATAAAAAGATGATTCTATTATGACGTAATACGTATATAGGCGTACAGCGGTGAGCTGGCGGCGGGCGAGCTGTCCCGTGTCACACATTGCTGGCCGATTACGTGATGGGCAATCCAATCGCGTCTTGTCATATTGATTCTGCAAATATCTAAGCTTTTCTAAGCTAAAGTGGCGAAATGCTCGCTCTCCACATCGTGTTAAGTTAATAATAAATCGTTACACTAAGATTTATAGCGAAAGTCTACATATAAATGTGACATTTTATTGTAATAGGGGTAAAAGCCTAGTGGTATAGAATTTAGTCTATTACTCCACAGGTCCTAGGTGGATATGGTTCTGGTCACTTCCTTAAAAATGTGCTTTAAGGTTATTAAATTTGGCTTGCTATGACGGCGAAAGAGACTATCAAAAATGTTATAAGGCGACAAAATATAGTTTCGCGTCTGTATTAGTGTACATATGTATTGGGTACATATTTCGAATTGACGTAGTTCCGTACGAATTTGTTATGTACATATTTTCGAACGTAACAAATATTTAAACTGTTTTATTTAACTGCACTCATAACGGTTATACAGATGTAACGAACAACATCTGTATGTTACACCAACGTCTGGGATTTTTTTCGACCCTTTTATCGTTCCGCTCTTGGTCACACTCTCAGAATGGGAAGTTTTATTTATAAGTCAATAGAAATTTATTTTCATTGTATTTGTCTCCAGATGCATACGTGGCTGTTGGTGGCTTGCGCTGCGGTGCTGGCAGCGCTGGCATCCGCGCAGAAGCCTGGACGCTTCCTCTCTCTACCTAACCCCCAGAAGTGTGCCAGTCGTAAGTACTTAACAAAATACTACTATTAATGATAAAGAAAATAATTTTAAAGTTGTTGAATAATCTCCGAGAGTATTATCTCTATACGTGGCTGAACTAAATCTATTCAGGTTTTACTTTTCTGGCAATATTATAAACAAACACTAAATAATTCTACCTTGTTGGTCGAACGCTTGCAAACAAGACTGCCGATCTGGAGGTTCTGAGTTTACATCCCGGTTCGCGTATTGGATTTTTCTAATTTAGGAATTCTAATAGTGACTCGAAGTCTGGACCTGTGCCCGTTGTATGACAATAGGCTCACCGTCTATTCCATGGGACGTAAACGTAACTGGTGAAACGTGGGAGTGTACTATACTCCTTTGCCTACCCCTTCGGGGATTACAGGCGTGATGTTACGTTTTTTTTCTATATACGAATTTTTAAGCGTAATAGTCAAATAAGAGAAATAAAATAATTAATACTACTATATTCCAGAACCTTCTGTCATTTATATCTATAAATATAAATTAAAATCTTACAAAAAAAAACATTTATAAAACCGTATCTCCAATTTTCAAATGTATTAGTACTTTGGAGAAATAAATAAAAAATACACCTACAGACATTTCGGCGAGTCTTTTCATACAAACAAAAAGTTTGTACTTAAAATTATTTTCAGCGTGTAACTAGTGCGTGTAAAAAGTAATTATTTTCGTTCATTAACTGTACAGTCGCGTACAGTGGATAACTAAAACGGAATGTAGTTAATAAACTTTCGTTCTTATCTCATAGAAAAGGAAAGTTGCCGCGGTCGTTGAGCCGCCAAGGTCATGGTCGCTCGAGGACGCGCCCAACCTCGCTTGTTCTCCTTGTTACATTTCAACAGGAAAAACACTTTTCTCTGCGCTTGTACAGTTATGCATACTTATGACAGATTTCATCTTTGATAATGTGTTAAATGTTCTATTCGTACAATAGTACTTAGTCTTTAAATGAAATAATATTATTAGAGAACTTTCACAAAAATCTAGTGTTAAAATGACTCTACTTACCGCCTAGTAAACAGGAACAAAAGATTAAAATGCTATATTTATTAAACGTTCATGGTAGGTAGGTGAGAACCGAATGTCATTAAAATAAAAAGTGTTGCCACATAATGTCGTCGCTAATTAATGCTATTTAATGCAAAGAGCACTACCGGTTTCCGACTCTCCTATTTTTTTCATTACTGAAGGCTTTTTTCAAGGACATGTCTCAATAACCGGCTACACTAGAATAACTCACTAGATGAATCGTAGTTACACAACGATTACGAACAGCGGTGAAAATGAATGAATCATGTACTCGTAACAACAACAACAGCGGATAACCGGTCGGAATGTTAAGGTTGTTCATCTGCCACGAGTCCCATAGCTTTCAACCAATGAAAACCATCTCTACATGCAACACGTAGTTTTAGGGCTAATTTAATCGCCAATATCTTCAGATAACTCCTAATGTTATATTTTATAATTATAATCTAACATCACTACTAGAAATTCCTAGATAAAAATCCAATAGCATCCGATCCGAAGTTCCGTACCCAGGACATTCCGATCGATAGTTGCGCTTACAGCCACTCGACCAACGAGGCCGACATATGAATATAAAATAGATGTTTTTTTTATGTTTAAAATTTAGAGTTTACATATATTTCCGAATATAGCATTCTATAAGGGACCTGTGTCCAAGAGTGGAACACCAAAACAGTTGATGATGAGAATATCAATAATATTGATGTGTATTTCCGCTATACAGTGGTACTGTTTCGAGAACAGTAAGCGTGATAGAAATACACCACGGAACAATAATACCGGAAGGAGAAGAGGAAACTACAGTGCAAATAAACCGCAGGCAGCAATGTTTCAGTTGCCATTAAGATTTCTACGAACTTTCTTTGACTAGCTCGTTGATGGAGTGGTTGCAAGCGCGACTGTCGATCTATCTAAAATCCCGGATCCGGTACGAATGATATTTTTTTACACTTTTTGGCAGAAATCTCTAATTGTGGCACGGAATATACAGTATCTGTGCCTGGTGTATGGCAATAGACTCACCGCTTATTCCATCGGACGTAAACGTAACTGATGAAACGTGGGAGTGTACTACACTGCTCTGCCTACCTCCTCTGGGATTACAAAACGTGATGTTAGGTTCTTTAAGTTTAAATAATATATTTTATTACATATTCAATGTTTTTTATAAAAAACACATAACGTAGGTAAATAAGTAATAATATTCATTTCTTGCATTTTTAAATTCATTTTTTATCACACAATCTTAAAACTGAAATTAATTATTTAGTTTTATCTATTTTTGTATTAAATACACGTCAACATTTAACACGATTTATGAACTATGTTTAAAATACTGTATGTTAAAATTAATAATTCAAGGACATATTAATCGGTTCAGGAATAATTACTTACAATAAATAATTAATATAAATTTATTTTGTGCAATATAGTCAAAGTATGGTTTGCGCAAGTCACAGAGTAGGTACATTGTTACCAAGGATTAAACCACTCGTTTTGAGATTAGTTAAGCACGACCCAAAGAGAATCATTAGAATGAGGATGCATTAAATTATAAATGGTCATAAATTTTATCTCCACTCATTATAATTTGAATTTTTGCAACCAGGTAATTTTTTTTATGCCAATGCTCAGTTTTTATGGATATTAACATACTATAACTATTTATAAATGTCGATTAGCTATATTATCGATTTTTCATATATAATACATACATTATTATTTACATAAATCTTTTAAATGATTCGTGTAATTATTACACAAATTTCTTTCTTTTTTTTAAATACAGTTTTCCCAAAAAAAATTGTTGAAGATATAACTATATTAGCGTTGAGAACGTCTGTTGTGTCCACCATACCCCCTTGTAACCACCACCATATCAGGACTGTTATTATTTTTATTGTATCCTAACGCCAGGTCGCTTTCTGATGCGCAGAGGGCACCTAGTGCCATATATCTATACCCCTACAGACCTGACGTGCTTCCTCTAAATACATCGTGTAGTACTGCTGATATATTTACCTGCGACTTCGTCTGCATTGTTTATGATACTCGTATCAACAAGAACAATTCTATAATGTGTAGACAAAACATATTAAAAGAAAAAAGTATACATTTCAAAATTTTAAAAATCCCTTAAGTACGAATAAATAGTTAAAACGTTAATAACTTTACATTAAATGAATATGTAATAATTATTGTACCATGTGAGTTAGATGTAAAACGAAAAAGTTTGATCAAAATCTATCCAGCAGTTTCTACTCCATACGCCCACAACGGCAGACCTGTGTCACTTTATACATGTACACAGAAGATAATAAATCCATCGATCACCAGTTGTGTCCACGAGGAATGTTAATGGATGTTCAATACATCGAGCGGTCGACGTGACCTCTCGGACCACGGCCGCCTGTCACGGGACCAACGTCAGCCGGCAGCGGGTCACTCGGAACACGTTCCTCACGCGGTCAGTACCGGTTTTATTGCGCTTAATGAACCTCATTATCGTGTTCCGAAGTTTCCACCGCGACACCGCCACCGTTCCTCTTTGGAATAATTCCAACAACTTATAACCTTTCATTTTCCTGTGAACAGTGCTAAATGTTATAATCGTTCCGTAATGAAACTGGATTGGTAGTTGTTCAAAAATTGGTTGACGTCTGTACATAAATAACAATAGTTATGTTATTTGCTCGGGTGTTGCAAATGTTCATAGGCGACGGTGACCACTTTACATTACGTGGCCCGCCTGCCTTTTTGCCGGGCGTAATATAAAAAATATATTTTATTATTATGACCATATCATCACACCGGCCACTTTCCGGTGTAGGCAGAAAGCACCGGGTTCCATGAAGATATTTCTCTATCTAATATGCACCTTCTACATTTATCAATCTGTTTATATATACCTACACTGACACTTATATATATTTATATTCACAATGCCCTATATTTTGACATAGTCTCATTTATTGTCTAAAACACCTATCTATGAGTTAAATAGTTAAGTCTAAAACACCTATCTAGAAGTTAAATATTAAATTGAAATAAAAATAACTTAGAATATTATACTAAAATAAGGTTATATTTAGATGCATAGATATTAACTACAATATAGCCCTCCATTTTCAAATGACGAACACAAACGATTTCACAACCAAATTCCTACACTAGCTTATAATATACACAAGCAGTTACATTCGCAGCTTTATTATATATTCAAAGCTCGCTTACATTATTAACGACCAATCATCACTATTGATGTGCTTGTCATTATTTCATCAGCTGAGCCCGTCTTAATGTACCGATGAAGCTTTCAAAGTGTGGCAACGGCGACTTTAGCGCCCTCTGCATTGTGCGCCGCCCCAATGTCGCAACTCTTTTGTTTAGTAAGCAAACAGTACGCTACCTTTAAGATTTAAACATCTATCTATGTCATACTGCAATACACCTGTCCAGGCAACGATTATGCGTCACGTGGAACTGTTGATAGCACGGCTTCATATACTTAGTGCACTTTATTTCTGATTGTATCTGTAAAGTGGCCTTTACTGTGTGTTGCAAGAGTCAAAACTTATTGTCTGTTTAATGCTATCCTTCCAAACTTTTATGGTACCTACACACAATAGCCGATGTTAAACGGTCAAAGCAGTAAATTTTGTTCACTATCTCAAATAGGAAGGTTCTCATATCGAAATTAAAGGAATATTTGTTAAGAACATCTTCTATTATATATATGACAGCCTCATGTCTGCTAAGCCTAAGAGGTTCTGGGTTTAATGCCGGGTGAATATTATATTATGAATTTTTAAGTCACTCAGAGCTATATTTCTATACTATTTCATTGTCAGAAGAACAAGGGTACGTTTAGATGCGCAGCTTCCGTTATATTTTAAAAACATTCTATTCTATGCTAAAACTAGTGTTGAATGACAATTGAAGTGACTTACGTACACCAGTGGACTTTTATCGAGACAGTTTTTGTTCCTTCCGTTTCCCAACGTTGATGTATTGATTGAAATAACTTCAATTTCGAATGCCAGTATACATTTAACGCACATTCATTGATGCAACGAATCCTTGTATTTATGGATCCATTCAAAATAAAACGACTCGTCTAGTGGTAATGCAATGTAGCCTTCATACAGATACCTTTCAATTTTACAGGCCAATATTTGAGACTGAAGTTAGCCTTTAGCAGCTTATCTGTCTACTTAGCGAATGAGATACGCGTAATGAGCAAATCTCAAAGCGGCTTTGCGGCGTCTTAAGTGTAAATAAATAAATATGATTTAAAGGCGTCGTAAATAAATATGATTTAAAGCATCTTCAATATAAATATAAATGTATAAATAAATATAAAATTGAAATGCCCTCCAATGTATAAAAATAATTTATTGCATATTCACAAGTTTACGTTGTCTACGTATGTTTGCAAATTATGTGCAGTAAATATTTAAATGGCATTGATACAATTGGATGAGAACAACTGGAAACAACTGACACATCACCAACTGATAACGAATTAGGCTAGAGCTTGTTCGATAGATAACCGATAAACAGATACATAATTATATCAATATCTAAATACATAGTTATATTTGTACATCGAGTTAGAACAAGCACTTGTGGTCTTCACACAGATTTTTTTCCTTTACAAGATCGAACCCACAGCCGCAGCTCAACAATTAGATTCGCTAACCACTGAACCAACAGGCCAGTAACCATTTATGCATAGTAACACACAAAGTGCAGAGGTGAAAGTGCAACAATGAAAAATAGAACATATGAGCTTACGACACTCAGAAATCGGAAGAACGGAGGCTCGAGTTGGTCGTTTATAACATGAGATGCTGTGAATTCCAAAAATATTTATTTTAAAATTCAAATTGTTGTGGCGTACCAGTGGAGAGGTCCTATGTCTAGTGTGTGTGTGTGTGTGTGTGTGTGTGTGTGTGTGTGTGTATGTGTGTGTTTGTGTGTGTTTGTGTGTGTGTGTGTGTGTGTGTGTGATGT
>DWMG01000743.1:0-17663 GCA_018244855.1 Elbella merops
TGACTTGGGCTCCTGAGATGGTGGTTGGAACCCCTTACACCCCAGTTACTTACAGTTTGTAGTGTCAGAACAAAACATATCTAGTACATAGATTGGACTAAAAACTTTCACGGAACACCCTTGGAACACACATCTGTTCGCTGTTTTTCTTATATTTTCAGGCAGGGAATTCTAGCGTAATAAAATTTTTAAAATGATTCATTATGTTATGTTAATAATCGCGTTGGTGTAATTTAATTAAGGTCAAGAAATACTTTTTATATTGTTATGATATTTATGATAACGTGGTTGGATGCGAAGAGATGAAGATCGAGCTCAGTGGCGTGCCATTGGTGAGGCCTATGTCCAGCAATGGACGGGAGTAGGCTGATAATGATGATGATGATGATACCTTAATCACGATTTTATCCAAGAACAAATTTACTTTTAACTGTACAGGTGTACAGTTAAAAGAGGAATAAGATTACAATTGCTAATTAACATCCATTCTCGTTTCCATTTACAATTTAACATGGTCATTCAAACTGAAATATAAAATTGTAATTACTACTGTCAGAAGCAAATAGAAAGATAGGGCTTTCAAAATGTGTTTTTAATTAATTTCAGGAAAAATCACAACTATATGACCCACTTCTTTAATAACATTCACTTCTTACATTCTCAATAAAATAAAATTCAATTAACAGACTTACTCGTGGTTTAATTAAAGTATTCTAAATTCCACTGGAGGATTTACTTCACCGCTTACTTTTTAAAAGAATAGTTTAAACTCCATAATAACTACATGAATACAATGTTGTATTTGGTTAGAAATTAACAGAATGGATAATGTGACCAGGCTCCAGAAAGTTAACTGTTACGTTGATCGAAGGATTAAAGTGCAGTCTAAAGCGAAAATGTAGCTAGCCTCGCGAGAACACCAGGCATAAACATTGTCAACAATCAAGACGTCGCCAGTATCTTGTCGGCTCTTCGAAAGTAAAAGAGAGTGAGAATGAGAAGGAACAGAGAGTGATATCTTGTCAGGTCAATTTAAATTTTTGTAGAATTCCAGAATAAAGTATACTTATAGTTCTTCGAAAATTTAGACAGGGAGGCGCGGTAATCCCACTTTTAAATAGTTATGTTATATGTCCAATGTAATAGAGACGAGCCTATTGCCATTGGCATTTATAGTCCCTAAATGCCGTTCTAATAGTTTTTGGGCTTATAACAGTGTTTAATAGGGCGCATAACAATTGTTCCATTCGATATTCCTTTGGGATAAAACCGCGGTTTGGCGTAAGGTCGTTCTATGACAACTGTTAACTGTCAATTTTCGGAAACAGAAATAAAATGTAGTATTTTATAAAATTGTTTAAATCCGTAGCCATTAAACATTCGATTGTATTCAGCGAAGCAAATAAAGTGTCACATTAATATAATTTCGTTGGGACGAGAGTGATTCTCTAAGAACTAAAAGACGGGGTCTGCAAAATACATTAATAGATATCAACGGCGGTAAATTATAGCCGCGAAATTACTTAATGGTTCTTGAAAAAATTGGTTTCGCAAATATTTTACAACGTAAAATATTTAAAAGTATTATATTATTATTGTAATATCACATCAGATGCTTTACGGGGTAGGCAAAGAGCAACAATAGACAAATATACTCGTATCTTTACATTCCTGACCTGTTTCTTTTTCTTTCTTCTTTTCGTAAGGAGTTTAGTAAGTTAAATATGGTAAATAATATCGCTTATCTATAACGCAGGTGTATTATGATATTGGAAAAGATTAGGGTGAGTAAACATTGATGTATACGCAAATACACAATTCCTGTAGTTATGTAGGTAATGACGCATAGTGTCTTTATGATCCATGTAAGGGCTAATAGAGGCGAATGTAACCTAATTTGAGGAATTTTTTTAGACATCACACAGTAATATTCGTTATTTTTAGTATGTCACTGTCAGCTACACCGGCCAAGTGGAGATTGGCAATTTAGATAAACTCATAATTAATGATACGTTTCTCTCTATTCAAAATCGTCGCTGTATTCTACATATACATGTACCAGAGGGCTTTCAAAGATTTTATTGGTCCCAAAATCAATTCCAGGGATCCAGATAAAGCCGGGAATATTCGGAATAAACACATCGATAAAGGGTCTGAAATATTACGCGTTACGAAGCGAATTTGAAGACGATATGTAGGTCGCATTATCCCGGCCTTTTGTTTAGACCCTTCGGTACCCTGAGGGATATCGCACCTCTATATTCATACCGTTGGTGGGCCGGATTGGAAATGCTGTTAATATATTCAATTTGCTAAATGAGACATAATTCTGGGCTACCGCTCTATCTGAACTGCAAAGGACCAGGGTTATACTTAGTCGGTTTGTCGAGTTTCAGTGGTTTCACCTCGTAAAGTGACCCAAAACTTTTGTTTAGGGTTTCATAGCTCCATGGTACTTGAAATGGATTGATGTTAGAGTATTTTGGGGTTGGGCAGAGTTACAGAAGTTTGGCTCATACTCGTATAGGTATGATATCGATATTTCGAGTATTCTGTCTCCGTTTTAATAAATTATCATATATTTACTCTCTTAGTGTATTGAGCTCACGATAAGAAGTAATAGTGCTTCGAAATATTTTGTTCTCAAAACAAATAACTATCAAAATGTATTAGAAGCCCTTATAACGGATATTTCCAGTGATAGCCTAGTCGTTAAGAATTCACTCCGGGGGTACTTAGTGGGTTTGGTTCCATTATGCGCACCTCTTTATAAAATGTGTTACAAATGCGTTTTAAATTTAAATGTCACTTACTAACGGTGAACGAAAACCTCGTGAGGAAACCTAGCACACTTTAGAATTTATAAAAATAAAAAAATCTAAGGTGTGTGAAGTCTGCCATCCCGCACTTGGCCAGCGTGGCAGACTATGACCATAACCCTCTCAATATGAGAGGAGACCCATATTCCAACAGTGGAATTACTAAGGTTCGATTATTATTATTATTTTAACGGACATTTGTAATTTCTGAGACACGATATTGAAAAAAGAATTAGTGTAATAGGTATACGATATTATAAATTACTCCTTTAACAATTTGAGAGAAAATAAATATTTAATATAAATAATTAATTAATATGACCTACAATTTTTTCGTATAGGTATATAGTATAATTTGACTTAGGGATTAACCCTCTTCTCAACCCTCACATTTTGAGAGGAGACCCGTGTCCTAGAGTAAAATGACAAGTGTCAGAAAATAAATCCACATGTAATAATTCATCGATTTTTTTTTAAATTATCTTGTGGAATGCTCTTAAATACGTATGCATTTAAGTATATGTAGGTACATTGGACATATGATTATTTATCCCTTCGGACGCAAATCATAAATCTTATGTACATTGGCATAATTTCATCAAGACATTGTTATCAACGGAAACTATCTTTAACAACAAGTCTTTTAAATACACAACAATTTCAAAATAACCGAACGCAAAATGAGACATCAAAAATATTCAATGCTGTCGCTTTTCGTGAATAATTCTGCGGACTAATGGAAAGGCGAAGTTGTGTCGTAATTTCTGAGAGCTTTCTTAGCAGTTGTAACTCTATGTGAGACGCTTGCGATGCTAACGTGCGTGTAAACAGCGATGTATCTATATACTTTATTTATTTATTTAATTTAACTTAAGCTGAAGCATCTCACTTTTATGGATGAAGCAGGTGAGCGACCGCTAACATTTTGGTAACCATCATTGCATATTAAATGGCTGACCTTTCTAAAGGATCCATGTGTTTTCCTTAGAAAATATCACCAATCTGCACGGAATTTAGGTCTTATTGAATCTCGAAGACATTCCAACTTAATTCTTATTGATGTATTTACGTACTTTCGTTTTCAAAAGCAGTCGCTATTTTAATTAGTAATTGCTTATTAAATTTTATTTTTAATATTTTATAGAATTTATGTAAAATTTATAAGTATTATTAGTGTTTAAGTTTTACTTTTGAAGACATAGTGTCCACGATTTGACGTGAATGAAAACTTATCTTTTTGCTTTTTATACATTTATCGATTTCTTTACGGTAACATAATCTATGAAACAGATGAACGACGTTATGGGCAGGGATGTGAGGAACTGATGGACACAAAAATCGTAGTAACTTGGTGGAAGCATATATTCAGTAGTAGTAGATTTATTCCCTGGGTTCAATTATTGGTGATAATCCGACTATAAACCCCAATATATTGGATAAAGGAAATAAATAATTATGGCTACTGCAATAAACATGATCTCGGCCCTTCGTATAATTACAAATTCATTTCGCGCTCACTACGCTTGGAGCATCATTGTTACATGCAATTAATTATTTGACGCCGAGCTACCGTGGGGCAACCCTTGTTTGTGGAGCGATGTTTGATCTGTATCTGCTCGGAATGTAATGTAGGTGTACTGTTATAGAGGTGTAATACCGATTTGTGATACTGAAAATGAAAGATACACTTGTCATGTAACGGTATATATTAAATAAACCTGTGAAACATCATACTTGTATTTTCCCGAAGGAGCAAGCAGAGATGTATAGTATTTCCAGTTTTCCACTATTTGTGCTATACTTCCCGTGAAATAGGGGGATGAGCCTATTTATATACACCGGCCACAAATACAAACGTAAAGTGAAATTTCCAGTTACTACTAGAAATTTTACCTTAGAAAAACCCAATAATACTATGCACCACCCCAGAGATCGAACCCAAGACCTCTTGTATAGCTTGCAATCCCCAGACAAACGAAGCAGTTTATATGATAATAATTTATATTATAAAGTTACACTTGTCCACAATTTGAGTCGCACTGAATCGAGTTCATTTAATACAACGCGAAAGCTAATGACAGTTGAAAAGGCTCAAATGAGCTACTTCACAAAGTTTTCATCACGTATTTACAAGTCTGAAAACAGGCTCATCTGAAAAAGAAGTGACTACAGTTTTTATGAAACCCTACGTGAATGGACTAATGTGTATACAAATTTTGTCTTTTTATATTTAATGTGATATTCAATTAAATCAACAGATATATACTGCGAATCCTTTCACCACACGATTTGCAACGCGCGATCAGATCGTGCGACTCGTACCTGCCACGGGATTGGATGAAACCGATGGGGCGTGTCACATGAGATTATGTCGCGACAAGTACCCGTTTTTGGAATGGTGGAATGATAGCTGGATCGTATTATTTTTCAGGGTAGAGCAAATGTCTTTAGACAGTAGGTGCCACTTGTTATTACGGTCTGCGTGTTGACTAATTTGTTCACATAAATCAATTGTTTTTATATGAATCGATTTGGAGGTTTAGATTAGGTTTACATTTAGCTTTCATTAGACTTTAATATGATAAAAGTTATTAAAAAGCTGGTTATAGACTTACAAACCTCATGTCTATTATATTATAAGATTTTTTGGTCTGTTATAAGAGTAATAAAAATAGTACAACATATTTAGTTTAGTTCTAATAACCCTGGAATTGTAACGGTAATCGTAAACGTAATTAATTAAAGAAATAAAAGGTATAATAAGTTTGTCCCATAAATTTTAAGTTGAGAACCTGCAATGGCCTGTTCCAGCAAAAAATTTTAAATTTAAAACTTTCTTGGCCATTGCCAACATTCGCTAGTAGGCGAATTTACAAGATGGAAAAGTTCTTTCGTTCTCAACAGCTCTTTAACCTACTTGCTGTACTGTAAACTAGAAGCGATGTACTAATATTCATTATCATATAAATATATTAACAGCTGAAATACAAAATGAATACTCGGAAGTTAAAAATACTTCCTCTAAATGGAGTCGAAGTTATGACAACAAATATTTTATTTGGATGATGTATAAAATACTACAATACTTTAATTGTATGATGGAAACGGCATCCCTAAGCATCGGAGATGCAGCGTAAACCAAATCAAATTAGATCGAATAATGTTTATTTGCAATAAGTTATACATAATGTGGTATTAAGGTCCATTGCGATTCTCTACTTATTCTACCTTTGCGCCATGCAAATTTGCGTACATAGAAGGACGTTACTATCAAAATAGCTTGAACGCACTGTCCAATTCCGAGGTGCTTACTTGCCGCGAGTTGCTATTTCGGGACAACGTTGTCTATGGTAAGTTAGTTAACCTATCCTAAAATAAAACATCCATGTCCGTTCCGAGTAACCCCGTCAGGTGTCAGCAAGACGAAAAAAAATATATAATGTTTCAACGTTAAAATGATATGCGAGCAAATCACTTTAGCGACGTGCATTTCACGTCTTACCGAATTTGCGCCTCAGGGAAAAATTGTGGAATTATACCCATGGCACTGTTGTATTTTGCCATTATTAGCAACCATAACCATAATGGCAGTCATAACCATAATGTCAATACAGCTCTCCCCACAGCCACTTCAGTCTCGCGGCGGGGTTGAAATTAATACCTGGGTTGCGTTGTCTCGTGCTGAGCGTACAGATCATTAATTTCGTACAATCAAGGAGCTGTAGTAAACGTAATAAATAAACAAATATTTGTTTATCTTAGGAAATCTCAACTCACGGTGATCTGATCCCGAAGTAGAGTTTGTGATATTGTAACTAGACATACTTATAACCTGTATATAAATACATAATTGTAGGTACACATATATTTTTTTACACCCAAACCCAACACATATCATCACCCAAATATATGTCTTGGATGGGAATCTAACTCAGGACCCTCGGCTCACAGATCAGGTTCGCAAACCACTGCACCAGCGGATTAATTGACGTTGAGAGGTTTAGTGATTGTGCATGTACATATATACATATATGTCTTCGTGCAACATCTCATTCTATTAAGAAAGCGTCGTATGCACGTCTCTTGCATTTTCTTGTGACGTTAATGTCATTACAAAAGTGCACGTCGCCTCGCTGTAGTCTCGTCTTTGAGTATGTGGTGGTTCTAGTCGGTACACTCTCAGATACTATACACTAGGTTTGGTTGAATAGTGTTTTAGCATAACGTTTCTCACTTTATACAAGTAGAAAATATATCTAGGTCGATTTCGATGTATGTAGTTTCATAAGGCAGGATCACGGCCAAACGCCACTTAAAAAAATGAACAGGAAGCCGCTAAAAGCGCAATGTATTTCTATCTCTTTTATAACTATAAAAATGCACTATCGAGAATAGATTTAACATAACACGATTCCTCGTGTTCCAGTTCGAGTCCCGAGCAATAGACAAACTCAATCCCATTACAGATAGCATTGTGAACGCAAATGGAATCCGTATACCATCTTATTGCATTGACCTACCCGATTGTATCTGTTGATGCAGTTTACCCTGTATGGAGTGCTCTTGTTTTAAATTTGTTATCCTTTTAACTTTTAACCTTTATGTATCCATGAATGGATATTAAACCTTCATCGACATACACATGTACATACATACCTTCACACCAGGTCTCTCACGGGAAACGCTGCGAGCACGGACATATTTATCGACATTTTTATTTCATCAAATATTGTACCAGTTTACCAAACATATTATGAATGTGTTTTCGGAATATCGTTGATAATAGCATTCTGGTAAAATGACAGTAAGCATTCCCGAGCGCAGTTAGTGTAATTATTAGTGAAGTGAGTGTATTAGTGTGTCACATTAATAATAAACAAACTCATTTCATTCAGTGGGCGGATGTCGAGTGGCTCTAGGATAACATGAAAGCAAATTTTACTCCACGTGTTCTCTTGATATGTCTCTTCAACCACCAGTTATATATCTAAGATTGTGTATAATTTTGAAGTGATGAATGATGAAGATTTTGAAGTGATGAAGTATAATGTTAAAAATGATTAATCATAGCGTTATTAATTACCTTTGTTATATAAAAGGAATCTTAAGTATAATATCACGTTAATACGTTTAGAAAGCCTAGTGAGAATTTAAATTAATAGGCACTTTTAACCAAATAATTATCAGAATTTAATTAGTTATCTTTTCAAGTACTTTAGGCATTATGAATGTTCATAGTGAAACTACGTATTTTTAATTACATTATTATTATTTTAGTTATACCTTTTTATTATTTCATTGATGTAATAGGACTTCTCACAGAACGGGCACATTAACGGATATATTACCACGTGACATATTGTTTCAGCGTTTCATTAAGCGATATTTAATCTTAAAATCTACCTATTTTTGTAAAGAAAGCTTTCAGAGTTCGAAGCTCTACTCCCGCACTGGTAAGTTAAGTTTAAAACCATTGAGCAGTCACTGTTGTTAAGGAGACGACGTCTTGATCCGTGGCAATGTTATCTAAAGCATGCGCGTCTGGAATTGGTGAGGGTATACTAAATTTTGAAATGTAATATTCCGGTGACATGGCGTTAAGTGCGCTGGATGCGAGTGCTTCAATTCATTAGCAAAAATACCTGTGTTTACATCTTTGCGCTGAAAATATATGAGAGTAAAGTAGGTTCTCTATTGCAGGGCTTAAAATAATGTCTTTATTTGTAAGAACTATATGTGCAGTGGATTTTAACTTCAATTACGCGTCGTCTTGTTCAGCCGTAAGGCATGAAAATTTTATGTATTATAATTACTAATACGAGTATACATAGATCAAACACTTAGATGAAAAGAAATTGCGCATTTCATTCTTAAGACATGAAAATTTTTTTTTCCCATAGCAGTAGGCAGAGACTAAGAATTTAGTTCGATACCGAACATACTTGTTTCGACTCTTCTACATCTATCAAAATCATATCAAGCTCTCTGTGAAATTGTCTTAAGATGTCGCGATTATTACCCACTCCATTTTTACATTTACTTCTAAAGTTTTACCTTACAGGTCTCAGTATCTAAATATTGATATGAAAAGGATCCGTTCTATAAAAATCAGACACTCATAAATGATACCAATCTGTAGTTTTGATATGTACAAACATTGACATGTACAATTGTTTGTTTAAGAAAAATAGAGCTGATGTTTTTGTAAATTATAGGAAACGAAGCGACATAAAACGCAATAGTCGTCCGTATGTTTCCATTCTTAATTTAGTCGCAGGGGCACCCCCGTTAGCACTTACCCGTTTTTTCCCGCTAGTGCAAACATGCCGCACTCGTATGCCGTAATCCGGTATTACTTGGTTTTATATTAAAAGTGAACCTACCATAAGCGTTTTCCAACAGCAATTATAAGCTTAAAAATGTATATTCTATCCTTTCTCGACTGTGTTTTTACGAGATCAGTATTATTTATTTAGTTATTAAACGTTTCGTGAATATCTATACGAATGATTAAATTATGTACCAGCGTAACTTAAGTATATTACTTTGGGTTAGCTTACCTATAAACGTGGCGGCCTTAAGCTGGTACATAATTTATTCATATTGTTCCCTGCTCAACTACTATCTGCTTTTTATAAATCAGTTCGTGATCAGTGTTTTAATTCCATTCCCCTTGTATCCATATTAAGGTTCCATATCGAAATTAAATAAACGGGCGTGAACAAACTTTTGAAAATATTTTTCACATATCCTGCAGATGTAGCAGATCCCACAGGCCATGAAAAAAAAGTAAGTTTTAATAACGAAATTTTAAAATTATCTTTTATAATACTGTATTACAAAAGGATTACAATTTTTGTATCATTTTATTTATTTCTCAAGTCTGATATCAAAAGAAATTGTACCTACGAAGATTGAATAAGGAAAGGAATGGCAAAAAAGAAGTTCGGATAGCAAGGGAGAGCAAAAGCCAGTGAACAATAAAATGGGTTAGCGCTCTCGTTCCGTTGTCGATATCAGTGTAGAGACGAGTTTACTTCGAGCTAAATGAGAGTCAACTTTTGCCGTGCCCACCGCTAATCAGTAGCGTCGTATTGTTGCGTCCCGGTAAAACTAGAGAAATGAGATGTGGAGGAATTGAACTGCGGAAACAGAGTACAGCTTTGTTACAGGAAATTGACAACTTTTGTATGCATTTGTAGAGACAGTTGTACTCTTAGTAATGTTTTAGTGTTTTATTTACTTGTTCTCTGTCCCTTCGGTAAGGACCTGTGGTGACTAATAATGATATTAAAATGTTACTGAAAATTGCCTTTTAAGTATATAAAGTATAAGTATCGACATCGTACATAAGATTTTTTAATTAATGGCGGGCCTAAACAATTAATATCGGGTCTCGATAAAATACGAGTTACTAGAATTCATCTTTAGAACCGTGTTATATATTTAACGATAGCAAGAGTGTACTTTAGCTAGATGCACATGTCTGTACTCGGTACTATCATCATCATCATCAGCCTATCTCAGTCCACTGCTGGACATAGGCCTCCCCCAATTAGCGCCAGCGCCATGTCTGTACTTTATCAGTATATAATTTTCGGATTTCTCATGGAAAGTCCTAATTGTACAACCAAGTAGTGTCCTCTTCTCCCGTCCCTTTTTGAGCATTGTTCTGAAATATCAGTTAATAGTTGTTGGATAAATATTATTTATTTCAGTAAAGTTTATTTATTGTTAGGTTACTAGGAATAATTCAGCGTACTGTTCATGAAGAGATACTTTAAAATGGTGGCGGTATGAGTAGAAATCTACCAGGTATGTGATGTGATGTATACAGCATGAATACGTTTGGAATAGAAAATTTAATGGTTTAAAAACTTATCGCGTCTGAAGCAAGCTACGAATTTAAATAAACGCGAGAAACGTTGAATCTTATAAAAATAAAACGTTTCCATTTTTTATCTGAAATGATAATTTTAATTTTACGATACAGAGCGTATTTCTCCAAGGAAAGGGTGGAATATTAGATTATTATAGTTCTAAATGAAATCTTATTTCGTTTAGCTTAAAATTTAATTCCGAATGAAGACATTTTCAAATATTTATTCCTTTTATGATTTACGAGCGAAATTTTAATTTCAGTGTTCCAGAGCGTATTTTTAATATAATGCTATTTCATATTAACGAACTTGTCTTTTGCAATTTTATTCACATTTGCTGCGTATTTTTGATATCTAAGCTTCTAACTGTCTCGTTGGTCGAGTGGTTGCAATTGCTGATGAAAAGGTTCCGGGTTAGATTCCCGAAACGAGTATAGTATTATTGTGTTTTACTAACTTTAAATCCCAGATGCAATACAAAGTCCGAACCTGTCATGCACAGGCATGGTGTGTAACCGTCAACTTCTCTCCATGTAGGGACATAATTGGTGAATCGTCACATTACATTCGTCTGGATATCCTTTCGTGAAGTGCAGACCTGATGTTGTTTTTGACGTGATGTATAATAAACGTCGGTTTTGTCTACTAATTTACCTTTTTACATACCTACCTCTTTGTTACTAAGGGCAATGCACTACTTTGTCTACTATTTTACATACCTTGTCTACTATTTTACATACTTACCTCTTTGTTACTAAGGGCAATGCAAGCCACAAATAAATGATTTTTTCTTTCTTTCTTTCTTCTTTCTAATTTATAACCTTGCTATGATATATTTTTGTAATAAGCATTGGCCTAAATTAGGCTAGCTTCTTATCTATTTCAAAGGTTTTGTCTAAAAATATTAAGACAATGCTTATAACCACTATGTAATATAAATTAACATTCTGTGTAACTTTAGCTTCTCCTCGAAAATAATTTTACGTTCGGTGGGCTAAACTGAAGTATATTTTCACATCGAACCCGAGCTGAACAAAAATATTACTAAAATAGTGACAGATTAATTCATTGACCGCTCCCCGGACCGAATAATTAAATAAATACCGAATATCACGGGATTTTTTAACGTCGCTTAACATGGAGAGCGCCATTTTCTTCCGCGCTATTTCATTTCAATTTTGCTAACCGTAAATGAAAGATGGTATCCAGTAATACTTCGTGAATAAAGCTTCGTTATAAAATTTAAATCTACTTTCCAATAATCCATGAGCAATATATACTACAGCGTTGAAACCTCAATGGATATTTTAAAAAGCTTTTTCATGTTGGAAAGTTCGAAGTTTAAAGTTACGTGGAATTTTTTAAACCAAAATGGTGAACCGGTTATTCGTGAACTTAACGAAATATGATTCTGTACGAACAAAGCTCCGTTTTTAATGATGATCGGAAGCAAGAATTGCATTATAAATAACAAAAGTTCAAAATGGTTTTTGACGGTTTATTTTTGAAAGTCGATGTATTAAAAAGTTTTAACGAGGTACGTGTATGTCTTGTAACTCGTGCATCTACTTCATTCACTACTTAGAAAATATTTTTCATTATTCATAATCCTCTAGGCGACGTTCGCTACTGCATCTTCATATTTCTTTCCTCCTCAGTGCAATTTAAATATGAATAGACAACACACAGTATTTTTACTAAAACTTCGCTATTTGCGGTACCTAATGCAACTTTGTTGTTAATAAGCATACTGTATGAGTACAATGAGTACAATGTATCGTGTTAATAACGCGACTGATCTAGATAGGGAGATAAATTTGGCACTCCGTACTCTCTGCCTATCCTGCAAGGGAGCGAGGTGATATATAAATAATATGTACAATGGTAATAACTTTATGTACGTCATTTTAAACCAACGCAGTGCAAACACTCATTCTAATCTGAAAATTGTTTGTCCTGCGTAGCAATCGAATCCGTAATTCTTGGGTGAGTAGTCCAGCAACAGATTAATCAATTGTTGACCATTTTCGGGAACATCTGTTAGAAATTTTATACAGCTTGCAGTGAGTAGAAAAAATATTGCATCAGCAGCAAAATTGACTAAAACAGTACTCAAAGTTAACTTACCTAGAGTAGTCACAACTAGTTTACTTCCATCGGTTAGAAGCTAAGCACTATTATGCTGTTGGAGACGATGAATTAGTTGGAAGTGCGCGACACCTAGATGTTACATATGCACATAGTCACGAGAACATTCTGTTGGACCGCATCCAATGCGGTGGCACTACAAAATTTTTATGTCAGCGGTATTTTCAAGGATGCCATCAACTACATTTTATTTCGGTATCAATTTATTGTCATTCTGGAGTTAAAATATAATTTTTGTTTGTTTTCTTATCAGCATTTGTTTCGACAACATAGATAAGTTTTAGATAACATATTTTGGAAACGCACGACTAAACGCCCTGGCCGCTGACGGGCAGGAGCGTCGGCGGTGCGAAAAGTTGTGCCCTGCGATCTCCAACCCGCATGTCTAGCGTGGAGATTACGGACATAAACCCCCATTTGGTGGAGGCCTATGTCCAGCAGTGGACTGAGATAGGCTGATGTTGATGCTGATGATATAATTTTGTGATAAAGCAGGCAATTCCTTTGTTTGGGCCAACTATTGGGTATGTTTCAACTATTGAAGGTACTCGTAACTAATTTAGTCTCCATTGCTGTTAATGTTTGTTACATTCAAATTTCATGGTCTGTTTTATGTAAGATGAAAATAATCAATTGTTTTTTTTAACATGAAATTAACAAAATATACAAAATCTTGTATGGACACAACTGGTATTGGATATTGTACTGCGAACAAGGATAAAATAAAATGTTAATTACTGCCTTAAAAGCTTCTTACTTTTAGAGGAGATCTGCGTCAAAAATTAAAACCATAGAAAGGATGCACAAAAAGCCAACTTTATGGGATCTGACGCAACGATATGACGAAGAATAATGATCACATACTTTTGTATTCTTGAAGTGATACAGCCCTACCGCGTTCCTGAGGCGGCACATTTATGTGTGTGCATCCATCTTTAAGTTCGGAAACTACATGTGGGTTAGCTAATGCGCTGCCGTAGTTCCGCCGCTCGTCGGAACTTTGCCTCCAAAGAAAAAACGAACTGCTGAATAGTTTCGCAGTGCAGGAAAAATTGTGAAACAATATTTTGTGCATCCAATAGTGTCAGTGATGTGCTCAATTAGCAAACGTATTAGTTACGGTATGTGACGGTATACATAAAGTACCTGGCAGTAGTTGGAAACGAATACCTGAAGTTCGAACTCAGTGGCTATGTTCAGCAGTGGACAGCTATAGGCTGATGATGATGATGAACTCAGTGGTGGGCTATTGAGAGGCCTAAGTCCAACAGAGGACGGAAACGATCTGCTGTGGATGATGATTGACGTTCTGAATGATGGAGGAAAATTCACTACTAACTAAAACACGCTCTTAGTCCTTATGTGTTTATAGTTCACAAACGACATGAAAACTTAAGTACCTAAATTTGTTCTCAGACCAATCAATCCTAGCTGTTTTAAGTCAGATAATAGTCAGAGGCTTTCAAAGGGGATTAAAATGACAAATGTATTCGTAATTGAAGTGAATCCCCACAAATCAATACTGTCTTATCGTGATGGAGTTAATCTGAGGCTTAAGGGACTTAGAAAAAGATTGTTGCCCATAATTGGGACGTTAATAAATTGTTAATAGGGGAAACAATATATTTGTAGAACTACTTGAAAATATATACTTCAAGGGTTGACGATGATGATGATGCTGATGACGATTGTTTCTAGAACTTCCTAATATACTTTTTTTAAGGTAGACGCATTATATCTCAAAACTCAATTTTAATTGGTTAAAGTGTGACAAATTAGCTTTAAACTAATCATTGCAGACTTTAAATTTCCAAAGTGTATCTAACTTTAATTGGAAAATGTTGGAACACCTTCGGCACAAAGTTAAGGTCAAATATATTAATCTTCTCTCATTACACGTTAAAATTAGTTTTGGCTTTTCCGCTTTAACTCGGAGTAGTACCAATATCTTTTAGACAAAAAGCTTATAATTCAATTTTATTTGTATTAACTAGAATTTTCGAGACTCAATGAAATTAATTATAAGGACAATATTGGATATATAACTAACCGTTTCCTGATTTTTAACCTATCCGTCGACCATTAGCCCTTATAGTAAGTACTCGTATTTAATTTAAAATGCGCATAATTTTGTAGAGAAAGAGTTGTGCACTCGAACTGAACCCAGGCCTTCGGAATGAGAGACTAAATTCAAACCCAATATAGTATCACTGCTTGTAATATTAAAAACTTGGCCGTAATATCTGAGATTTGCCCACCGTAAATGATAAAAAACAGACTAACCCAAAAATTTGTACAATGTGTACATTTAAGTATATCCATGCAAATAAATGTTTTCGTCTTTCATTTCTTAGATATATACAAGGTAACTTATGCTGTTTTTTAATAGAAATGGAGCCGCCTTTGATAACAAGCTTACTTGAGTCTAAGCGAGATATAGCCTAGGATTTAACAGCTTGTATAAAAAGTTCCTATTCACTTTGCATTTCACGTAAACAATAGCTAGATAAGGATTGGATTTTAGTTTTAAACATTTGTTCCAGGTTTACGCCAGTGTGAAGTAATAAACAAAAGTATTGGTAGGTTGCTTGGAATGGAGCCAAGGCCGGAAGTGCATGGAATGTATGCGTTATATTTTACGAACAGTTCAGTTTAGAACAGCTTTTATTTTATCAGGCGACTAGGTCTATTTGTTTATGGCAGTCTCTTGCAGTCTACTCTATATCTGTAAATATTTGAGGTCTTAAGAACTTGGGAATAAGGTGATATAATCGAGATTTGCTATGGACAATTAAAAGTACGCCAATAAAATGTTTTCCTTATATTTCTGAATAGCTAGTAGATCTTTTAAAATGTGTCCTTAAATATAGAAATAGGTTATGTAACGTTTAAAATTGTTGACAATGTTTATTTTGGACACATGGAAATTCAAATATTTGAGGCGTGTGCTGAAATACTTTATGTTTTCGAAGCGAGTGGTGAATGGAATATATTGATGTATACATACATATACAGTTTATATCTAAATATAACTGAAACCTCAACTTAACTAGTATGTATTGAGGTTTCTGCTATTAACGAAGCTTTGTTTATACATACAGTACTTGGCTGAGCGAAGACTTGATTACACGTACCTATGTGTTTACTGTATTAAGCATGAGTAGAAAAAAAATAGTTCAATTCGATGTAACAGATTTGTCTGTCTTGCTAGTTCAGTGGATAGTGAACCTGACTATTGACACTAGAGTCGCAAGTTTGATTATCACTCATCATCATCATCACCTTGTCAGTCTCTTCCTTTGCACTGCTGGAGATACGCCTATTCCAAGGTGTGCCACAACACTCGATCTTTCGCAGATCTCATCCACTCGCTACCACCTGCCTTCCTAAGACCATCGGTCCAGCGGGCCGGGGGACAATTCATTATTGTCTATAAAGAATAAATCTGATTATTTCTTTCAGTCTAGAGCGCAGAAGATTAGGTCTAAGCAATCCTATTCACTGAGATATATTTATAGTCAGATTTTTGTCTATACGTATGTATATTTACGTAGCACATTCTACAATATATAACGGACATTATTCATTAACAACTCATCTCATCTCTCTCTTAATAACTCATCGCTTCATTGAAGCGATTAGAACCTTTATGAACTAACAGATTCTTATAGCTGAATCCGGACTATTTGTTAGTCAGTACCTTTTACCATACTTTAAGCATCCTCTCAGAAGGACAGTAACATGTCATGTTTTTACAGTAATGGTTCCGATTTACGATGTGATATAACGGATATTGTTACTAAACTCACCGTTAACGGCATTGTGTGTATAATATACTGTTATTATCGTTACTCGAGCTATAAGACATTCTAAACTTTCTCTCTCTCATTTCTCAACGATTTAATAGAGTATTAAAGTACGTATAGTTGTGACGTAGTCATTAGGAATGAGGCTGAAGTTAGAAATTAAAAATTCAGTCCTATCTCACGTTAGGTATTGATCGTGAGCTGTAAATGCAATACTTAGTAAGAATACCATTTTCTTACATCCATAAGATGCTGCTGTCAAGACATTTAAGAGAACATATGAGTTGATTCAGGACAACACGACAGCGGTCGGCTATATAAATTTCTTCGAAGCTAGCCACTTTAAGATTATTAGACTTCATCAAATAACTTTATACAAACGTTCAACAAACGCTCCCTGAAATCTAAAGTTATAATAAGTTGTCAATTCAATTCGTTATATCTTAATTAACGTGGTGCAAATGAAATAAATTCATTTATTACAACTGGTTTTGCATTTAGTTATTTCTAATATGCATATTTTTGTAATGGTTATATTGAAATTTGTGTTTGGTTCCAACTACACTATGAGAACAACGTGTACTAACATTTTACAATTATACTAACTTCAATTATTATATGATTTTGTAACTACCTAACTTCAATTATTATTTCATTATTATACGATTACAGACATATATATTAAATTCACAGCCGGGTATATCAAGTAGCGTTTCCCTATTAAATATTTAAAGTCGATATTGAGATTTTCATTGATAACTCCATTGTCCCTGGATATATGACGATTTGCGACAATACTCGTGTGTCGTCATAACGTACTGTAATATATTTTATATATATTTTTTTTATATGTCAACCCACTACAATTCCACTGTTGGAATACGGGTCTCCTCTGATATTGAGAGGGTTAAGGCCATAGCCTGCCGCGCTGGCCAAGTGCGGGTTGGCAGACTTCACACACTATAGAAAATATTTTTTTTTTTTTTTTTTAATTCTAAGGTGTGCAGGTT